>APFE030421235.1:0-13050 GCA_000404065.3 Pinus taeda
ATGACCCATGAATAGACCTTATCCTTCCTTTTGTGCTAAAGTTCCTCCTTCCTTCAGATCCAGATCTGCATCACCATCCAATATACCAGCTCTAGCACTTTATTAGATCTTCAATAATAATTCAAATGGTGATATGTCACAATATCTCCTTCCTCTTTTATAGTCTTAGGCCTTCCCCAATACCATGGTCCAAAACCATAACATTTCAATACCATGAACCCAAAAACTAGGGATCGACACATTTGACGAGACACCATGGTCCAAAACATAGGTTCAAGTTCCAAGATCTAACTGCCATGGACCAAAAGAATGATCACCAACATATACGCGCTTTTGTAATGTATAACCCGCATGTATACGCGCCCTCTTCTAGATGAACCTGCGTATATGTCTTTTTCTACTTGCCTGAACTGAGATCTCTTACCAAAGAAGGTTGCCATCAAGGACAACACCTGTGCCATAGCTCCAAACCTGTGCCATAATGCCAACAAATACTATGTTAATAAAAGCATTTATTCTTGTTGTTCATCTTGTTTTCTGAATATAAATGTTTTAACTGGTAAAATAACAATTGAAAAGAAATATTGATTCACCCCCCTTCTGAGTATTTCCAACAATCGGTATCAGAGCCAGTACCTTCATTCAAAGCCTAACAGCTTGAAGGTTGATCTTTAGAACATAAATGACAAAGTAAAGGAATAAATTCTCCAATCCTCCTAAGGATGTGTCTCCCTCTACCACTAAAATAGAAGACAATCAATTTGAGGAGGCTCCATGGTTCAATGGGAACTTTAATATATGGGAAGAAAGAATGAGGAATTTCTTAAAGACTCAAGGCATTGAAATATGGAAATCAGTAATTGTTGATAGCATGATGGATGGAGAATATAAGGAGTACAATGAAAAAGAAATGAAGACAATCTTGAATGGGGTACCTCATTCTATAAAGAAAAATTTAGGGAAATGTTCGTTAGCAAAGGGTATATGGGACAAACTTCATGACCTTCACTCAAAAGGAGCATTGACCATGACCATCAGTCAAGAAGAAAATCCAGAACCCATCATAGAAGCTGAAAATGAGAATGATGACATCAAGGCTAAAGAAGACCTAGAAGATGAAGAGAATGAAAAAGATTTTGTAGAAGATCCCCTCACTCAACTTACGGCTGCCATCGAAGAGATTATCAATTTGAAAAAGGAAAAAAAGAAACTTAAGAAGAAAGCACAAGGAGCTGAGAAGACAACAGAAACATTGGAAATCATAGAAGAACAGGTCGATGAAGCAGAAAAGGAGAGAAACACCATGATATGTCAACTAAAAGCAAAGGATGAAGAAATCTTCAAATTAAAATCTAACATCAAACTTCTCAAGGTCGAAACATGTAAAGCTACAAGGATCAAGGAAGAAATGGAGAGCAGTCTAGCAAAGGAAAATGAAGAAATCTTCAAAATGAAGTCAGATATCATCTCCCTCAAAATAGAAGCAAATGAAGCTGCTCATATCAAGGAAGAAACTGAGAAACAACTTGCTAAGAAGAATAATGAGTGTGAAAGATTGGAAGAAGAGGTTGTATTCCTCAGGAAAAAGGTTGAAGTGACTAACAAAACCTTGAAGATCTCTCAAGCCTTGGATGACAAGCTAAGCCATCAAAGATGTCCATTTGATAAATCAGGTCTCGGTATGCAGGTAAATCCTCAAACAAGAATGATAATGATTCAAACAAAAGGGATGCGAAGAAGCTAGAAAGAAATGGTGATGCTCCAGTTCTAGCAAAGGCAAGGAGAAAAATCAGGGCAACAATGGAAGAAATCCTACTCTAAGAAGAAATGTAGATAATGTCAAGGATGCTAGAAGAAATGGTTATCATCAAAGGATCTCAAGACAGAAAGACTTTAGAAGTACATCAAGGAAATCTCCATCTCCTAGGTACCAAAGTTTATTTCCTGGTTATTTTTATTCTTGTACAAACTTTGGTCACATGGTAAAATATTGTAAAGCATATCATAAAGATAGATGTTATGGTCCCCAACCATATCATAAAGATAGATATTATGGCCCCCAACAATCTCCAATGAACAATTTTGTAGAAAGAAATCATGAATTCTTATTCATGAACAATGTAGAATGCTTCAAGTGTCATAACATTGGTCATATGGCACGTGATTGTAACTTAGCTTTGGCTCTTACACAAGCTAGAACCATGCAAAAGAAGAAAGTTACACAAGTATGGAGAAGGAAGCAAATACAATCCAAAAGTCTCTTGAACTCTCCAACCAACAACACATGTTGTTGACCTGATCTTCGACAATTTGAGCATTTGATAGGAAGACCCTGCCAAAAGAGATGATGCATACAATCAGGGGGAGCCTGTGATTCGTGATCATTATTGTAGAAACATTGAAGTGAAGAATCTTTAAGTATTGTTGAAGCCATGATAAAGTAGTTCTGAGACATGAAGAGGGGATAATGTGCTAGTTGCAACAATCCTTCTATCTTGAGTAAAAAGAAGAGCACTATGACAGGGGGAGTAACAGACCCATGAAGATCTACTATTCATGAAGAAGAGTATCCGTTCGACAGGGGGAGTCCTTGTGCACTCCTTTGCCATTGATGTCAAGAGGGGAGAGAAGAATAATATTTCCATCAATAACAAAGGGGGAGATTGTTAATCTAAGTTGTCATTTATGTCAATATGGCAATATTCTGGATAGTAAACAATGATGTGAAGCCAAGTAGAGTAGATCCATGAAGAAACAGGAGCAAGAAGCCAAGGAGCAAGGCCATTAGGAAAGCCAAGCCATGAGTAAGAGTCTGTTAACGGAGGAGTTAACAAAGGATGCATATCAAAGCTATCGCTTATGCTTAAGAGTATTGCAAAGTATTAGAGGAGTTAACACATCAGAGGAGTATTGCAGAATATCAGAGCAAGAGAGGCATATCAGAAAAGATATCAGAAGCCATCAAGGTATGAAGGTATAAAAGAAGTTCATTAAAAGACATTGCAAAGCCAAAGGAAGACCTATTGGAGCAAGAGGAGCCATATTGGGAGTATCGCATGTAATATATGCCCAAGAAGTCCCACAAAGAGGAACAAGTCATCAAAAGAGAAGGAACAAAGAGGAACACGCATCAGGAGGAGAAGCTAGTAGAAGAGTAGTTAACATAGGAACCATATCATGAGATATCAGAGGAATATCAGAGAAGAGCTTTTGGAGCAGTGTATCAGAAGCCATAGGAGTGACAAGCCAAGAGAAGATAAGAGTAGATAAGAGCAGAGCAGTATATATATATATAAGAGAAATCACATCGGCGGGTCCTATTATGTACCACATTCGGGTAGATAACAAGCTCAGGTGTTAGTCGCAAAGGAAGGCGGTTTTATAAACAAAAGCGGGTTATCGGGTGAGAAAGAAGTGGTAAGTGGTATTGAAGGGTGAGCACCTGATTCCAATAACCGAGTGACATGTAGCAGCGAGGAGGAGAGAGGAAACCGCTTTATTGGGCGGTTAATCCTCGTGCTTGTTGTCACCCAAAATTGTTGTGAACTGTCAGATCCATTGAGTGCAGATCGATGGTGGAGGATTGTCACACAAGTTTTATTGATCAGGCTAAGAGACAACCATCGGATCGAGCGCCAGCTCAATGGTCCTGATTTAATCGGAGATCGGAGAAAGAAAGGAGCAGTGCTGCAGAGGTGTCTTTGATGTGTAGACCCAACCATTTATGAACGTCGTTAATTATTATTTGAAGTCCGGCTTATGTGTTTAGAGCGGGGTTTTCCCATCAACCGTCATATTTTATGGAGTGAAATATATGGTGGAGAATGAGACTGATAAAGGTAAGGATTGATAAACGCGCTAAGGCTATGGAAAAGCAGAAAATTTAAGTTTCCGTGTGTTTGTGTACATTCCCATTATACGAGGGTTATAATAGAATTAAAGGGGATAATGGTTTATGGGTTAAGTTTATGCATAAACAACATTAAGAGAGGGTTTTTTGGTTAAGTCTGATATATCAAAGCAAAGTGTGAAGTTTTACTATATGCAGCTTAAGCATATCGGGATTTATGTATCGCAACATTTAAAGCCTTGTCACGTTAAAACTGCGATAGTGATATGTATGCGGACCCGACTACACCATTGCAATATGATTTAATATATTATCGCATTCTCTTATCAAAACTCTCATAGCACAAGTTATAAAGGGCTGTCACCCCCGAAACCTCTGATTGCGATAATATATGCGGACCCGCGACTCCATTATAAACCACCCTAATGTAATATCACATTCGATGTGTCACTAGTCTCTAAGGCATGTTAGATACATCGATTGCGATGGAGCTATGGACCCGAAGAAGTTATTAACAACATTTTATAATCATATTGCATCTAGTAGGGGAAATCGGTAATCAGCCATCGATGATGTTATAGACATGACTTATAAAATACCTCCTAAAAGCTGTAAGCGATTGCGATTGTGACGTGGCATGTCGGACCTCCCTGTTGGTATAGTCTCTCCGATGAAATCCTCCGTAAATAATGAAGTCTAATGTATGAATATTATTAAAGGAAAAAGGACCTCTCTAATATTTTTTAATAAGCAACAATTCTTTATATTTTGGCCTCTCTTCCTCCTGAACGTGTCTTGTCAGTATTTGAACACTTGAATAAACAAAGGAAGCCATGGATCGGGAAGTCGAAGTGTCAAGCGAGCATAGATGGTTGAGCAAGCGCAGAGGAAGCTAAAGCGACTAGAGGAGGGAAGCCAAAAAGTCAAGTGAGCATTGAGGAAGCCGAAGCTCAAGCGAGTGAAAGGGAAGCCAAAGGTCAGGCGTATCAAGATAATAAAACAGAGAATTGTCTTTATGCAATTGTTGTTGGCGAATTGGAAGAAAGAAGGAAGCCGATGTCCAACATGATAGAAAGAGGCCGAAGGTCCAACAGGAAAGAAGGAAGACGAAGGTCCAACCAGACAGGAGGCATTCGAAGGACGAGCAACTCTGTTGATCATGTTACCCTGTGAAACGCTCACACCTATGATAAATTAATCAGGTACATAATGCATACTAAAGAACAATTCTGTGATATAATAAATAAAGTTTCATTTGATATCGCTTGAAGGGAACAATAGCCAGCACTAGTATTGAAGCATATGTGAATGTATTTCTGGGAAGTAAGAGATTGCAATAGAAGAACAGTGCGCAGTAGTCACGCTGGAAGCATTCACCATGACAGTGAGAACAAAGGCTTGAAACAGAGAGTTGGTTCTTGTGCAGAGCTTAGTGCAACTAATAGTAGACTCACTAAAGCTGTGTGGAGATGTTATCAGAGATCATGATGGCTATTTGATATCATCATGAGATAAATTTTGCAGACTCTGTGTGGACAATATGAAGAGTTGTAAAGACTTCTTCATATGAAGACTGGTTGCCATTGATGTTGTAGCATGGAGACTACAGTGAAGCTGTAAACATACAAAATTCAATAAAGAAGAGTTTTGGGAGCTGAAAATCACTATCAAACATGTCTTGACAAGATTAGGTCGGAGCCCTTCGGGTTGGAGTCTCAGAATTGGAAGGATTGGTGTCCTTGGGGTTGGTGCCTCGGAATTGGAAGGATTGGTATCCTTGGAGTTGGTACTCCTATATCCAAGGTTGGTGCCTTGACAACAAAGGGTTACATCCCTTGAGGTTGGTGCCTCAGAGTTGGAAGGATTGGTGTCCTGGGAGTTGGTGCTCCTTAGTCCAAGGTTGGTGCCTTGACAAAACAATGTTGGTGCTCTGGAGGTTGGAGCCTCACAAAAGTCCAAGTTGGTGCTTGGCAACAGATTGGAACCATATATATATTGTATCTATTTTATTGCAAAGATTATATTAATAAAATAATTTATTCTTGTTGTTCATCTTGTGTTCTGAATATAAATGTTTTAACTGGTAAAATAAAAATTGAAAAGAAATACTGATTCACCCCCCCCTCAGTATTTCCAACAACCTGGAACTGTGCAGTGTGAAGTTATTGGGCCCTATCCCAACCTATCATCTGTCCCGGGCCCATAACATGAAAAATAATGTATCATTCTAGAATAAGAGGTTTTGGATTTGATGTCGTCCCGTCATGAATGAATTGCAAGAAAAGGTACATTGATAGATCATGGTGAGACGATGAATGGGATGAAGAAGGAGTGCACATGTTAGAAGACTTACTTATAGCTGGACGGACAGAAGAAGACACAAGCAAAATGAACACATGCACAGAACCATCTTATAATACTAAGACCATCAAAGGGGCCACAACACCAAGCCATGCAGAGGAGAAGATAAAGCACACTTGAGAGTACATCCATCACTTAGTAGCGCATCAGCTTGACATGGATACCATAACCAACTAGTACGTGTCAACAGTGTCGTGTCAAGTTGTGTCATGAGCTGTCAAGGCCACATCACCACCATGGGCCATATCTGTTGTAACTGAATGTAATGTAAAGTGAAATTCCAATGGACGCACACAAGAAGTTGAAGAGTCATGTCAGTTGAAAAGTCATAGGAAGTTGACGGTAATGAGGGTAGTCCAAAATTCACAAGGGTCAAGCGTCACCCTTGGCTATATATACCCCTCCGATTGTATGAGCAATGTATTTTCACCTTGGATCCTCCCACATAGCCTTGAGAGTAGATAGCCAGTTCTTTGAGGAGCGAGGAGTGGCTACAGTGTCCCACTACTGGGACTATTGATGTATGGTGTACAAATGTGTCTTGGGAATTTTGCTTAATTCAGAGGCGTGTTAAGGCCAACACATTTTCATGCATGTTTTGTAGATGTTTGTAAGACTATTCTTTTGACATTTGTAATGCATGTCTGTTTCACTTGTACTAAGATAGTTGAGCTACTTTGATTGTTTTAGTACTTACATTATTGGGACTATGTTGTATTGGTTATCACCGTTGTCTCATCCCTATGGACTACTTGATGAGATACTAGACAGATCACCTTTGTGTATTGGTTTTCACCATTGTCTCATCCCCGTGGACTACTCCGCGGGATACTAGACATACCACCATTGTGTATTGGTTATGACTGTTGTCACATCCTTGTGAACTACTCCACGAGATACTCAATAGACCATCTTTGTTTTCTGGTTATAATGACCGTCACATCAGTTTGGATTACTCTGCTGGGTGGTGTACGTGTTGTCCCCTTCACTTCGGTTTTAACGACTACTGCATCTGCTGTGGACTATTCCGTTGGATGTGGGATAGACTTTTCTGGTTTGTGTGTGTCTCTTCCTGGGTGGTACTATTACCTCTCACTTTACTCTCTCCCTTTGCAGTAAG
This sequence comes from Pinus taeda, assembly GCA_000404065.3. NCBI lineage: Eukaryota > Viridiplantae > Streptophyta > Pinopsida > Pinales > Pinaceae > Pinus > Pinus taeda. The sequence goes on from APFE030421235.1 coordinate 7,332, forward strand.
AGAACCAAGACACGAGTTACATTATGCACTCACTAGGCATACTCACCTCTCTTTTTGAAGACACCAGCATAACACTCTCATGTGTTGAACAACAAGATCTAAGGGAAATATTTAAGTAAATGGAAATCGAGCCATCGTACTGGATGGGAGTCCTACACCAAATGGTGTGAGGTCTAATTGGGACTTCTTACTAGGAAGATCCCCTAAATGTTGGTGGGTCCAACACTGTCAACATTTTTGGCGCTAGAAGGAGGGTCGCCAATAGTTTATGGTTGATTAAACAACCGACCCAACTCATCCATCACCTGGTCAAGGTAGTAACAATCACTCCCTCTCCCCTACACACAACTCTAAAGTTGGTCAGTTCTCACCTACTAGACAAAAACGTGAAATTTCATATCAGCATATCCACATTGTCCATTCCATCACTCTTCAATTTGCTAAAGATGTTAGACTGATTCCAGGGGTGTACGCTCTTCCATATGCATAGAGGAAGCAAAAGACTACTCTCACAGGAGTGGTAGTCTCATTCGTGGAAGAATAAATCTTCGCAACTCTTGAAGAGATGGCAGAAGTTGTGAAAAAAGAAGAGGAACCTCCAATCTTTCGAAATGAAGAAGAAGATAACCTCTTACTTTTGGGCTCAATTTCCGATGTAGAAGGCCGAGGGGAAGGAAATGGAGGAGGTAGAGGTGAATATGAACCAAAAAATTCAAAGGAAGAACTATCAGATTGCAAAGAAGGGGAGGAGGAAGAAGAAGAGGACAACATGGAAGAACAAAGTTTGGAATGGATGACTCAGGGCCCATTGGCACTCTCGGGTGTCCTGCACATGATGCCAAGACAAGAGGAGAAGCTTTTAATGAAGTATGACCTTGAGAAGACAGTGAAGGCAGAAGACCACTTAGACACGTTCTACCTACACCTGCAGACACTCGAGGTACATTATGATGACATTGCATGCAGGCTGTTTCCATGTACCTTGGATGGCAGAGCAGTTGTATGGTAGCACATCCTTCCACCAAATTCCATCCAAAACTAGGGGGTGTTCAAAAGGATCTTTCTCAAAAAGTTTGCTGAAGAAAAAACCCCCGCCATGTTGCTAAAGGAGTTGGGTAGTCTCAAGATGGAGCAGAAAGAGAAGGTCAAAGGTTTAACCAAATTCTGAACAAGTTCTCAGCAGACACTAAACGTCATGACTCCATCACCATCGACTACTACACGTCTCCCCTGTTGACTAGTATTGCGCAGTTCGTCAAGCGAGCTACAAGACCAACCCTGACAAAAAATTGTGAAGAGGCTATTATGGTGTAAGAATATCCTCTCCACGGATAGAGATGATCCCTTTAGCCCAAGAGAGTGGGTCTAGGCACAAACAAGACAATATAATGTAAATTTCCTTAGATTAGAACCAAATAAGAGGGCCTACCTCTTATAACGCTAATCTTCTTGATGGTGATCTTGCTTCCTTTCTATAACTTCCTTTCGTTCCTTTCGTTCAAGTACCTGAAACAAACATGCAAGAAACAACATCAAACGTGATAGCATAAAATTGAATCCAATCTACTTAAAAGGTCAAGGAGTTCTAAGCTATCAAATGTAATATTACACCCGATATAGGAAATAAACCATTAGTTGTATTAAAATAAACTTCAAAGAGAAATACAACCGAAGCCTTGATGTTGGAGATCTCCTTTGTGGTATCCAAGTTCTGCTACATGCATTTTCAAAACTCTTTTCCTCCTCTAGCTTGATATGAAATGGATTCCAAGCTATAACTCTCTCTCCTCATGCTTTAGCTACCAAAGAATAATATTTTGTCATCTAAGACTAGTCTTCTTCTATAAAAAGCTAAAGCTTTCAGAATTTTTCTGCTAGTTTTATCTCTCCACCACTTTCACTATGTGTTGTATTGTCTAACCAAAAAGGGTAAGAGGAAGTGGTTTATATAGGGAGATGAGTATAAGAATGAGATCCACTCAAGGGGGGAGAAGGTATTATCTCCTTGGGAAGGTCCAATTTCAAGGGGGAAAGAACTTTATATGGAGTTCTCGGCCCTTTTCCAACTAAGTGAACATCCAACACATCACCACTAGAAGTTTCTAGATGTGAAACTCCGTTTCGTTTTATAAAAACTTTCCAGAAGTAGACCGGCATAGGTATCAGGCTAACAATAGCGCCGATCGACATGGGTCACAGTGTAAAACTCACATCATCAGCGCGAGTGAGACACTGGGAAAGAGAGCTGGTCTTAAAAAATGGTTTTAAGAAGGATTCTCTGGAAATGTTCTGAAGGGAGTGGGGACTACTTTCTTCAAACTTCAAGGGATGCAAGAGCATAGGTTTCATGGTGAAAGTATAACACAGTAGTCACTACTAGGGTTCTCTGGGATCAGGAATGGGGAGTGACAGGAGAGTGACAAATTATTGTGTTACAGATGCTCCCTAAAGCATGAAGTCAGAGTTGAGAGTGATGGTTGAAATGATTTAAGACGGAGTGAGGACTTGGAATACCAGCATTGGAAGACTTGAAACTCAAACTTACATGTACATATCTGAAATATGATAGTCATGTCTGATAAAAATTAGAGGCCTATAACAATACATGAATCCATGGTATAGGTGCATCTATCCATCAAGAAAAGGATCATGTGCATGTTAGGATATTCCGACACATAGGAATAGTTAAGTTCAACTTGGTCTAGTATAGAGTTAGGTTAGCGTTAGGTAAAGTGTGTTTCTTTACCATTGTACATTTTGTAACTTACAATCCGACGGTCACGATATGTAGTGATCCGACGGTTCATTCTCTCCTCGGTATTACCGACACTTGATCCGTGGCTTGACACCCGATTGGTCCATGAATTCTATTTAAAGCGCATGGAGGGTCATTTGTAGGTTAACCGTGCATGAGAGAAGCTTATGTAAATTTTCATTCTTTTATTAATAAATTGCCTGTAGTAGCCACGTTGGCGCAGGCCGTGGACTGTTTCCCTCTCTGAGGGTTTTAACCACGTCAAAATACTGGTGTATTGATCTGTGATCTGTTTGTGAGCGGTGTCCTTTTGGTGTTCTGTCTGAGGAACTTACCCTGTAAATTCCTACATGGTATCAAAGCGATTTGAGGGCCGCGTCCGTTGGTGATCCAAATCTGAAGCAGGTAGAACTGCATGCGGCTGTCGTTTCCTAGATCTACTATTTCTGACCGCTTTCGGGCCGAGAGGACTGCTCTGTTGGGTTCGGAGCATCTGTTCCAGTGAGGAACCCCTTTCGTTTTACGCGAAAAGGTTTCCGGTAGCCCTATCTGCGTCATTTTTAAGATCTGGAGGTATACAGTCTTTATTTGCAGTTTACTGTTATTTTCTCTCTGCTTATTTCGGTTTCGATTTATTTAGATTTTTTTTAACCGGATCTATACCTTTCATTTCTACGTATGCTCTTTGCCCTGCGACTCTGTGCGATCTGGGCAAATCAGAAACAGAAAGGAAGGATTTTTTTCTCATGCGTATGCTCTTTTCCCTGCACCTTAGTGTGATCTCGGAAAATCAGAAACATTGAGAAAAATATTTAGTTTTTCGGCTAAAGCTAATTTTTTTTAAATATTTAGTTTTTTGGGTAAAGCTAACTTCGAGCCATAAGGTTTGTTTTTCTTTGCATGTCCGTGTTGGGTTTTGTGTTTTGTGTTTTGTAGGGAAAAAGAGGTTTGTCAAGGCAAGCACGCAAACCAAAGCCCTCTCTCTCTCTCTCTCTCTCTCTCTCTCTCTCTCTCTCAAATTTTTGTATAGATCGATTGGTTCAAAGTTCTTTTAAGAGTAGAGGTCTTGGGTTCAAATCTCCATTTTGTGGGGGCGTTTTTTTCATTCCCGCACATTCGCGCACTTTGCCGGCAACTTCAACAATTTTTTTCAAAAAGCCATAACTTCTTCATCCGGAAGCCTTTTTCAGAGCCGTTTTTTTTAAAACAGCCTAATTTTTCGAGATCTATCCATTGGAACACTTAATTTCAGCATCTTCAGCTTCAGTTTTTTAAAAAAATGGAAAGTCCATGCCAAGTCATTCTTGACAGCACTAACTACTTCCAATGGGCATCATACATGGAAGATTTACTTAGAAGTAAAGGTCTCTACAGAATAGCCACGGGCCAAGAGAAGAAACCAAAAGATGAAGACAAGGTTCCAAAATGGGAAAATAGACAAGATCAAGCACGTGGTTTGATAGGGATGTCTATTTCTCCTGATCTTAGATTCCATATTGCAGAACTTGAAACTCCTCATGAAGCATTGGAACAAATCACTAAAGTTTTGGGGATTAAAAATGAAATTAGAGCCCATCAACTTGAAAATGAGTTGCTTACATTGGATCCTAATAATTTTTCTTGCATTGAAGATTTCTTGTCCAAATTCAAGACCCTTAGATATCTCTTGGAAGGTGTTAAGGTTAAGAAACAAATAGTAACCTTATTTATTCCATCCTTACTAAGTTGGGACCAGCCTACTCTGTATTTGTTCCACCTTCCATTCTACAAGGGAAGCTTTCATTTGTCAAGGAACAGACTACAAGGCCCCTTCCTTTGACTCTTTTTGTGATTCTTTAATAAGAGAACAAGAAAAAATCTTACATCTTGGTCTTCTTCATCTTGGAAACTCTTCCAAGAAAGAGTTAGCCGCCCAGCAGCAACCAAATTTAAAGAATCCTAAGAAGTCATATCCTAAAAAGAATGGTCCTAAACCAAACAAGGGTCCTAAGCAAACTCAGTCTCAAAATGAAAGATCATTTCAGCAAAATGATAAGACCAATAAAAACAAATGGAAGAAGACTGATAGACATTGTAACTTTTGTAATCGAGATGGCCACTTAGAATCTAAATGCTTTAAGAAGATGGAAGCCTTGGAAGCCGCAATGAAGAAACATAACATCCATGTGGAGCATTCTTCTACTTCAACTTCAACTTCATCTTCAGGAATGGCACTTTCTGCATGTCGTTGTCAATTATCTCAGTCTGGTTATGCATTAAATGTATCTTCTTCTTCTTATTCTCATGAGTGGCTCATTGATTCTGGAGCCTCTTATCACATGGCCAAAAACAAAGCCATGTTTTCTTCTTTACATGATTGTAACACCAAGAATATATATGTTGGTGATGATAGATCTCTTAATGCTGTAGGGACTGGAATTGTTCATCTAGACAATGGTCAGTTTAATGATGTGTTATGTGTTCCAACCTTATCCAGCAACCTTCTATCTGTATATCAGATAACTCATTCAGGTGAAGGTAAAATTGTTGAATTTTCACCTCATGATGTTGTAATCAAGGATCTAAGAGATCCTAAACAGTTTCTAGCTACTGGTATTGCTGATGATTCCACAAGGTTTTATAAGTTTCACAACTTTGGGTCATCAAATCTTCCCTCAGTATTTGTTTCTCATAATGATGAAGTGAGCAAACTTTGGCATGAGCGATTTGGTCACTTAAACTATCGCTCTCTTCAGAACCTATGTAAAGAAAATATGGTGACAGGTCTTCCGATGGTATCTTGCAGAGATGGTGTTTGTTCCGGATGTGTACTCGGAAAACATCATCGGGACAGTTTTGAAAAACGCGCCTCTTGGCACGCCTCGGCCCCTTTACAGCTTGTGCATAGTGATTTATGTGGTCCACTTTCAGTTGCTTCCTTCTCTGGATACAAATATTTCTTAACTTTCATTGATGATTTCTCCA
>APFE030421241.1:0-15439 GCA_000404065.3 Pinus taeda
TATTTGAAGATATGGTATTAAATATCTATGATATGTGATGTGAATATGGGTCATTGGAGAGGCCGACGAGACAAACTATCCAAGGAATGGGAGGATAATCAACCATACCTAGATTCGATGGGAGATAGGATGAGACTTACGTTAATCAATTGATAATATGGTAAGGGGAAACCATCATGCCCCAAAGAATGGGATACTACCTACAAGCATATGTGATTGAGGGGACTGATCTGGTATGCAAATGTGGTAATGACGCCCCTTAGGAGGAGGAGTTCGCAAATATGTGATGAAGTACACACGATGGTGCATATCATCCCGAGGGTAATCATAGGTATTCATGGCTTCCATGGTGTCCTTATCAGAATGGAAGATGGGTGGACAGGAGGAAGATTGACTACATGATGAAGCGATGATACCTGGTCCATCATCATGAGAAAGAAGGTTCATATATGCATCATCTGGAATGGTAAATGACAAGCTAGTAGATGGAAAATCTACTAATGTTGAGACCTAGGTTCTAATGAAGGAGTTTCAATAGAGGCACATGCAGAAACCTCTGAAAGATTTTCCTACGAGGAACTCAAGGATGACGACAGGTAAAGGATATGGACTTTGGAGTTCGTCATCTCAACATCGGGGGGAGGGATCATGATCGTGGGACCAGAGTCCCCCTATTTTGGTATGCTAGTGGTACCAAAATCCATAGGTAGAGAAGTAGATGATCCACTATGAGTGGCCTCGTATTCGGAAAGCACTTGAAGGAAATCACGAAATTCATCGAGATGAGGGCAACAACGGGAATAATGACCATAATGATTTCACAAGGCACAAGGGTGATTCGTGCACAACGTTTTGAGTTTCCTGGCTAGTCCCAGTAAGCTAATGTGGATCTCAGGGATCTTTGACTCAGGAAACGTTTCATGAACCAAAGGTTTGAGATGAGGAAGCAAAAGACAATTATTGGTGTGATGCCCAACAACCTCACACAAAGTGCATGGAGGTTATAGATTTGGAGTTTTTGGAGTGGAAGCTGTTTGGGGAGCCTTGTCCTTAGGTTCCTTCTTCGTGGCTTTGCCTCCCTATCCATATGATTTTGCAATAGGATTGGGTTCATGTTGAGGCTGCACTGGAATTAGAGGAGTGATAGGGGTCGTAGGGACCGGTTGAACCGGAGTCAAAGCATGATATGGTTTGAGCTTACCAGGCAGACTAGTTGTTGGTGGATCGATGTACCACATTGGGATTTCCAAATTCATATTACTGAGAACCAACTAAGCCATGACAGGGACAGAAAAGATTCCAAGAGGAGGAAAGAAGAAAGGTATCTGTCCTAAAGGGTAGTGTCCTGCTGGAACAACTCCTAGATGGTTGAGACCTGGAGGAATAGTTACTCGTGGGAATAAAGGGGAGGCACCCACAAAAGGAGGAGATCCTAGGGGGGTGGATCTAGATGGCTAAGCTGAGATGGTAACCATGGGGTGTTGAGGAGCTGGTTGCAGATCAGATGTACCAGACTTCTTTTGATCAACCTGTGATGCTTGTACCATGAAAACACTCAAAACACTAGGCTTAGAGATAGGAGGGGAAGGACAGAGGAAAGCACCTGATATGAGGAATCATTGTAGACTTCGGGTGAAACACTAGTGAGAAGGGTATAAGACTGCTTCTCGGATTTCGATGAGATAATGGACTCAAGGGAGGTCAAGGATGATGGCTCGTAGTGTGTCAACTCATCGATGGTGATGAACTTCTGATGCCGGGAAAACCCAGCGAACCCAGGATCTTCAATAACTATAGAGATTTAAAAGTCTAGTCTCCTCATACAATCAGATTTCAACCCCAATTGCGCCTTGTTTTTTTCACAACAACTTAACAATAGTCCGCCTTTCCATTCTGCCTTCTAGTTTTTAAAATCAAATGTCATGCGCTCACCTATTTCTCATAACAACTGCTGACACTTGAACACGCACAGTACCATATGTATCAACCAATATAACAGTCTATGCGCAGCACCATAAATTTTAAAAGGACAATCTAATAGCGATTTGGCATGATGGATATCCGTTGCAAAATCCACGCACAGCTATCATGGAACCCTTGTGATTGACTGTCATTAATTTATAACCTTCAGCTAAGCTGCAATTGGAATATCCACACACAGATTTTAACAATAAAATGATGCATAAGAATTGCGCGCACAGAGTTTACGCACCCCACAATTCACACCTGTAACGTTAGACAATACACAACCATATGGTGCGATGTCTATACAGTCCCATCACAATATTATACGCTATATATATAGAACCAGAAACATCATATAATTGCATATAAAACGCTGTATATATGATAACACTCTATCGGGTTCAGTTCCCACGGTTCACAGTTAAATACCACAGTGTTTATATGTAATACCACAGCGTTTTTCACATATAATTATAGACATACGTATAACACCAATCAATGGACAGCGCAGCACAGCTGCTCTAAAAGCACACCCAAATCTGTGTATTAATTCATAAGAAATATGAACTGCGCGGAAGATGTCTCTTCCTTATTACATAGCCAAATACACATATATCCTCCTCCACGGATCCGCGCTTCCATTTACAATCCAAGACACTGGTTCTTTTTCATTGAAGAGTTGTGCCTTCGACCCCCTATGCCTAAAAAATCCCTCAATACCATTTAATAAACTACTATCAACCGCTGAGTTTTTTTCCAATCCTGCTTTTCTTTTCTTTTTTTAATTACAAAAGCAGCCTTTTATTTAATAAATCAAGGCTTTTATAATTTAGCAAGTTTTATTATCAATGCTAATCTTACTTTTTAAAGAAAAGATGGCAAGTTTTATTTTTTTCCTATTTTTAACTTGGAAACATAGGAACAGCAAATTTTTTTTCCGTCTGAGTGCATGCACCTGCATCAGACTCCCAAGGTTGAAAGTGATCATGATCTCCTGATCATGCGTTTTAGTTCTTGTTCTTGTCTTCCAGGGTCCCACACTTTGTTCTGCAAGTTATCAATTTCTGTTGCTTGCTGCTTTTCTCCAGGTCTCCATATTTTATGTTGTTTTGCTCCACTAGCGGCACCTTCATAATCTGCCTCTGTTTTCATCTTGCTGTTGCTTCTGCTGCTTCCCTTCCTTGCTGATGTCTTCCGCTGAGAGGCTTTTAACATGATTCTTCTAATGAGCTCAATTTCTTTATCCAATAATTCTTCAAACTGTTGACTTCTTGCTGCCCGCTGATCTAAGATGGCTTGCTTAGTCTGTTCTGTTACCTGCTGACTTCTTGCTCTTATTCTTGTTTCTGTTCCGACTGCCACCCAATCATCCATACCCTCTTGTCTTCTGGAACAGAAAACTTCTTCTCCCTGCATTTGACTACTCAACTGAGTCAAATGTTCTGCAACAATACTTGCATTCACAAAACACTTGTTAGAATAAAAATCATAAGGCATCAGTGCCTTATTTTCCTCTGCCAGCATTTCAGTGTACCGATCCCAATCATTCTTGAGATTATCACTCAGTCTATCCTCAACATCCTCTTTATTTTTATTCATCTCTGCCTTTATATTCTGAATTCTTATCCTCTGTACTTCTAGTCTCTTCTCCAGAACATTTAACTCATGCCATAAATCTGTCATCTCCTTTGAAAAGACTTCTGTACAATCTTCAATACTTTCACAATCCCAGCTTTCTGTTGTTACCATCTCATCCCCTGCATGTAAACTCTCAGTTTGCACAAAATGTTCAACAGTATCAACTGTTACCTCCCTTATCTGCGCTTCAGACTCATTCACTTTTTCTGCATCCATAAGCACTTCATCTTGTGCTGTAACAGTTTCATAAGATGGCACATCCTCCTCAGTAAAACCTGTCATCACATCACAATTGTCAGCTACAAAAATACACGGTTTTACATTATCCAGCTGATCTGGATTTACCCAATAACTTAAAAAATCATCAATGATTTTGTCCTCTTCTGTTTCATCAATGGAAACCTCCTCTGCACCTGCAAACATACACAACTTATCAGCTTTAAAACCACAAGACTTTTTATTCTTGACTGCTTTCTTCAGCACTTCCCTTTGATCAGATCTGCATGTGGAATCTTCAAATTTCATCTCTGGCACAAGAATTCTAAGTCCCTTTCTCACCAAGGCAATCAGAATTTGCCTCAGCCTCCTCTGCAGTTGTCGCCAGATCACTCTCTTTCCCTTCATTGGAAAGAGCCATTTTCCTTTCTGCTTTTCCTGGTCTTGCAGCCGTTCTTCTAATACCTGTAACTGTGCCTTTATTTCTGCAATCTCTCTTTCTCGAACTCCACCAGTCGTCTCATTTCTGTGGCATTTCTCTGAACCTCTTCCTCTGTCTCCTTTATGACTATTAGTAGCCTTCTCCATCGCCATAAGTTCTTCAGCTATGCGTTGCATGAAACCTCTGCCACAGCAAGCTCTCTTGCTGCCACTTACCTCACCAATCCTTTCCTCCGGATCTGGCCTTTTGGTAATCATTGGTTCTCTGCTCGAACCTTTTGAGCATCCTCTACTGCTCCTGTAGGCTTCTCCCATCTGCAACTTTAGTCAACCTCTGTTGAATCTTCAGGTCTGCCACATTCACTTCTCCTTCCTCCCGCTGAGATTTCTTCACTATTCCTGTAGATCAATACTTATCAGTCCAAAAAATCATCACATGCAATTAACAAAAAAACACTGAACCTTCAAAAAGAGCTACTCCGGCTCTGATACCACTTGATGCCGGGAAAACCCAGCGAACCCAGGATCTTCAATAACTATAGAGATTTAAAAGTCTAGTCTCCTCATACAATCAGATTTCAACCCCAATTGCGCCTTGTTTTTTTCACAACAACTTAACAATAGTCCGCCTTTCCATTCTGCCTTCTAGTTTTTAAAATCAAATGTCATGCGCTCACCTATTTCTCATAACAACTGCTGACACTTGAACACGCACAGTACCATATGTATCAACCAATATAACAGTCTATGCGCAGCACCATAAATTTTAAAAGGACAATCTAATAGCGATTTGGCATGATGGATATCCGTTGCAAAATCCACGCACAGCTATCATGGAACCCTTGTGATTGACTGTCATTAATTTATAACCTTCAGCTAAGCTGCAATTGGAATATCCACACACAGATTTTAACAATAAAATGATGCATAAGAATTGCGCGCACAGAGTTTACGCACCCCACAATTCACACCTGTAACGTTAGACAATACACAACCATATGGTGCGATGTCTATACAGTCCCATCACAATATTATACGCTATATATATAGAACCAGAAACATCATATAATTGCATATAAAACGCTGTATATATGATAACACTCTATCGGGTTCAGTTCCCACGGTTCACAGTTAAATACCACAGTGTTTATATGTAATACCACAGCGTTTTTCACATATAATTATAGACATACGTATAACACCAATCAATGGACAGCGCAGCACAGCTGCTCTAAAAGCACACCCAAATCTGTGTATTAATTCATAAGAAATATGAACTGCGCGGAAGATGTCTCTTCCTTATTACATAGCCAAATACACATATATCCTCCTCCACGGATCCGCGCTTCCATTTACAATCCAAGACACTGGTTCTTTTTCATTGAAGAGTTGTGCCTTCGACCCCCTATGCCTAAAAAATCCCTCAATACCATTTAATAAACTACTATCAACCGCTGAGTTTTTTTCCAATCCTGCTTTTCTTTTCTTTTTTTAATTACAAAAGCAGCCTTTTATTTAATAAATCAAGGCTTTTATAATTTAGCAAGTTTTATTATCAATGCTAATCTTACTTTTTAAAGAAAAGATGGCAAGTTTTATTTTTTTCCTATTTTTAACTTGGAAACATAGGAACAGCAAATTTTTTTTCCGTCTGAGTGCATGCACCTGCATCAACTTCTCTTCATGGGGGAAGCACATCTTGCAGAAAACCACATACGCAACAACTGACATGGAATAAGTGTAGCTATGACCGAAGAGAATGTTGTGAATGTTGTAATCTAGAGGGGAATGAATAACCTCAATGTCTACATGAACATTCTTACCAACAAGAGTTATTGGATAATTGCAATACATGTCGAGAGGCTGGGAGGAGTGACTATCCCAAGCACGCAAAGTGATGGTGGATGGGGATAGTTCAAGTGACTTGAGTTTCTTCCAAGCAATAATAGACATCATGTAGGTGGATGGACCTTCTTCACTAATGCATCGAGAGATGATGGAATTACGGACTCAGAGTGGTATCGAAAAGAAATGGATTGAGGTAAGAGAGAATGTTCTGACACATCAGTAGGAAAGACAATAAAATGGTCATTTGAAGGATCTACTACACCCACAACAGCTAGTAGAGCTTTATTTTGAGATGGGCACATGTGGAGGACTTCCAACATCGACATGGGAGCAGGGGATTACGCTAAATATTCTATTATATGGTATGTATGGGCAACTCAATTAGAAGCCGCGTTATGGCGTAATGGTCCCTTGGGGATCTTAGGAATTGACTCAACTTTAGGTTGAGGGATCTGTAGCGGACCATTTGGTGTCATAAGAGGCTTAGTAGATGCTTTTGTTTTAGACACAGTGGTAGATGAAGTCGATGGCTTATCAATTGATGTGAATGAGTTTATAAGTTGATATCAGAGGTATTGACCTCATCCAAATTCATCATGAAGATCTGGTAGTCACTAGGACTAGAAGATTAGGGAAGGTGGTCTGCTTGACCTTGCTCAGGCTGGGCAGCAATCCTTGCTGAGGGAAAGGATTTGTGAGCACAACCGGTTGAGATGGCACAGGATTCAGAGGTGGTTTTTGCATGGGTGGTTGACCTCTAGAAGCTGCTTAGGATTCTCACATTTGGCACATCTAGGGTAAGAGGGGACACTCATGAGTAGAATGCCCATGTACACCACAACATGTACAAGGCGTGTTCACGTGAATAGCCTTGGTATGCTTGGGCTAGTCGCTCTGTTGCTAGTTGTTGGTGTTAGGCTGGTTCCCTTGTGGTTCATTAGGTTGATTACCATGGTTACCCTTGTTACCTTTCCCTTTCTTCTTTTTCTTCAAATTTTGGGGATTGGTCACACTCTGCTGTGCAGGGATGGTGGCTGCTAGTTTTGAGGATGCATGGGAGGCTACGGTGCTGATGCCTTGAGGGGCTAGAGCGCTTGGCAATGCATAGATATATGATGGTGAACAGGCAACAATATCATAAACAGTTTGAGCACTATCTGGCCCTGACATATGCTAATGTGGTTGGTTAAATGCATAAGATTTGCTTTGTCCTAAATACACGTTGTTGGTGGGAGGGGCATAAGTGTTAGAGGAATTGGTTCCCCCTGTGGATAGACATAACTCTGTTGAGTATATGGTGAAGGATTTCAAATGGCTCCAATGATACCATCGGCGACGTGAGATGCCCTTGGTGCATTGGAACCACCTGGATGGGGGAGCTCTGGTATAATGGTATAGACATAACTGGATTGAGCATAAATCAAGTCATATCTCAGAGCGGTTTGGGGAGCCTCTTCCTCTGTTTGAGGAAGATGAGATGCGACATCTTTGGCTATAAGTGCTAAAAGAGTGCTAAGAAACCAATCGAGGTAGACACGGTCTTCGAAGGGTAGAGCACAACACATGCTCCTCCTTCTATGCCATTCATGGACATGATCGAAAGGATGGGTGGTAGAGGACTAACAGAATGTGATCAAGAGCTTTGTACTAGTGTCATGAATTGCAATGTAAATCCAAACAATTTAATAGCTAAAATTTAATTTGAATGACTCAACAAGCCAAACATACAAAAAAACATAAGATGTTAGTTATTTCTTTAGAACAAATGAGATGTTACAGTTGTAGATCATGACATTAGGGAATGATTGTTTGGCATATGTTCTCTTTAGATCAACACATATTTTTTTCCAAGAGCAGGCTTAGTCGCCAAAATACTAACATGGGATTCCATATACATATATCTCATCACATTGAAAGAGTGAAAATATACACCAGATATCTGTTGAAAATTTTTCCTACATGAGTAGACCAAATTAGAGACATTTATCTTAGTTGTTTGTTGAAATAAGTATAGAATAAAACAACCACACTAAAAAGGATAAACCATCAAATGTTTTAGTGTTGAAAATGGCTAAAATGCAACCAACCAAGATAACAAAAGTAAAAAGGAATAAAATAAATATAGTTAACAAAAGTAAGCATAAGTGAAGTTAACAAAAATAAAAAGGAATACATTAAGTAAAAGTTAAATTAAGAAAAATGGTCGTGTTAAGTAAATTTAAAACAAAGAAATAAAATTGGCATGTTAACACATGGATTGTATGCATGGGGAGCCGTTTCCAATCCCTTTCCATTTTTGGAGTTGTTTGTTCTATTTAATTGATGAGAAAGGGGGTGAGAAGCATTATACATTATTTTGGAGAAAAAGTGTTGGGAAACAAATGGTTCTCTCGTAGTAGTAGTTGATTGAGGGCTTGGGGGTGGCCAACTGTAGAAATTTTATGTGTAGCTTAGCCTATAGCTGAATGGAGAGGAGTTCATAAAACTTTTTTGTGGTCAACAAGATCTGAATAGCGTTACAACTCCGAAGTCACAAGTAAGGTATATCATCCCTACAGGTAAGTTTTTGTTTCTCGTGGTTTTCAAAAATTCTATGCCATATAGTTGAATAGTTTATGTGTTGGTTATCAATCATATAAATTGATGTATTTAGTTGTATATTTTAATTCTGAGTGGTTACTTATGGTACCAGAGCAAGTTACAACCCTTAAGGCCTATGAGTCCTAAGATACATGTTTGGTTTTACTTAAAATTCTCTATGAAAAATTGAATTTTAATCTTATTAGAATATCTAATAAATATTAATTAAAAATATATATGAACACAAATTAATATAATTAATTTCACTCTCACACTATATAAAATATATATAATAAAACTTTTTATATCTATTAATTTCTATTTGTAACAACCGAGTCATTTACAATATTTAAGATAACAAGATTTCATTATCTGATAAAAAAGTGATGAACATTTTCTATTTGTAACAACCCACTCATGTACAATATTTAAGATAAGAAGGTTTCATTATATGATAAAAAAAAAGATAAGCATCTTGGTCTAACTAAGCTTTAAATTCTTATTTATTTTTATAGCATGTGATGTGAATATGATGTGAATAGTCAATTAAAACTTTATGAATTTAGTAATATTGGAAAGTTTTGTTTTAATAACTTCCCTGGGTTTCCTCAATGCGTGAAATGGGGGTGAAAAAAATTTGTTCTTGCTTAAGTAGCAAACAAATAACACTTCCAAAGAGAGCTGTCCAAGACACGATTTTTCACGATAAGAGCTCGTCTTTTGCAATTGCCCTCCTCTGCGTCTCTACGAAACTGTATCCTCCTTGGAGAAGAATCTTCATGACTAAAATTAGAAAATTTAATAAAAAACTGTATCCTCCTTGAAGGAGAATCTTTATAACCAGAATTTAGAAAATTTAATCAAAACCAGGCATCGAGCTCAGGAATTTTAGTAGAACCTTCAAGGAATTGAGGGTCTCAGAATTTCCTTATTCTCGGCCGTCGTAGGTGTTGCGACTGCTCTATTTATTTTAGATATGAAGGGCCGAGTTCTCATATGGTAGGATTACCACAGTGACGTCTTGTCATCCCAGGCTAAGCGATTTTTCTCAGATCTTCTCGAGAAAAAGGTAGATTGTATAGATTTTCGTTGAAGAACTTGTAGAACGAAATCAACTTATTCTAGATTGTGATTTAGATGACTGGTTAAAATGGGATCATGGGTATTGCAATGGAATTGAACTTCTGACATTTGAGCCAAAGTAATATTTAACATTTATAAAAGGTAGAGTTCTTGAAGCTTATTTGCATATCATAGGTTCATGAAAGGGTATATGATTGCAGGAATGCATGTGCTCTTATCTTCATATCAAGGATTCCTGAAAAGATAGAGGATTGGAGGAATGCGTGTGAGAGCGTGAATTTATTGGAAAGTCGATGAAAATTTATAACAGATATTGGGTTTAATTAAATCGAAGATTTGGGATAAAATTAGAGAAGAAATGAAAAGCAATGGAGTTAATGAAAAATATTCGATGTATTTTTGGTTTTCTTTTGGGTTCGTGAAATGCCCTTTGTTTAGGTGGAGAGACTGAAAGTATATCGTGTATAATGGGTACCAGCAGCGTAAAACATGGTCTGTTTATCAAACTTGAATCGAATGAATTTGTATTTAACACCTGACACCATTTGCCAAAGCACAAATGTTTCTGATTAAGAGATATACTAAGACGGTTAATCTTCTATCTATTCTCGACCCTTGTTGGAGTATAAAAATAGAAACATGAATAAAGCATAAACATAGTTAAAATTGGAAAATGCATTTGTCACCATATTTGTTGTTATAAATATTTTTAAAATATTAGAAAAATAATTGTAATAAAATTGTAATGGATAGTTGGTGATCAGCTGCTTTGTTAAGTTATTTTTTTGTGAGGTTATTGGTTAAATTCTTTGTCTTGATCGAGGTGATATATTAGACATGATGAAAATGTAATCAAACCAAGCTTACGAAAATGAATAAATTAAGTAACCAATAGCAAAATTTAAAAAATTTATGTAATAAATTATATCTATAAATAAAAAATTGATAGATATTTTCAAGATGAAAAAAAATTTCAAAAAAAATTATATAATAAAATTATTATATAAAAAGTTTTTTTGGTAGATATTTTCGAGATGAAAAATGTTTTCAGGATGGAAAAATATTTATATAGGATATGGATATATGTATAATGCATTCACAAATATTATATTACAATTCCACGTTAAACATGTCAAAAATAGCAATCAAACTTTTATTAAATCACCTGACCAGCTTACAGGTGTGAAACACCCCCTGTAAAACTCCCATTGCAGAACACGCTCTGCCTCAAAATTGATTACATGAGAAATATATATACATGAATGCACATTTAGGGAAGTTCAACAGACTCCTAGAAAATAGGGACAAAATCCTAAACTAGGTTTGGGTTTGGACTGTTACTCTATTAAGCCAATTCTACATTAATCTCAACACTACCCCTTAATGGAGAAATGGATTCACAGATATGCCTAACACTTCCCCTAACAACACAAATTTGATTCTACCAAGAGGTTTCGTAAAAATATCAACAGCATTGTAACAACTATTACAATACTCAATATGGATTTCTTTTGACTGAACATTCTCCCTGACAAAATGTAACTGTGTATCGATATGATTTGTGTTCTTATGAAATACTGGATTATTTGCAAGTATGATGGAACTCTGGTTGTTGCATTTGATCATTGTTGCAACCTTCTATTCTTCTCCAGCATCAAGGAGAAGTCTCCTCAACCAAACTACTTCACATGTTGCTGCACACATAGCTTGATATTCAACTTCTGCAAAAGATATGGATATTGCATTCTACTTTTCGATGTAATGACCATGGATCCAATGCTGAATGTGTATCCTATTATGGATAATCTTCCATCTACATTTCTAGCCCAATTGGAGTCTGAAAAACTTGTCAATCTAACATGAGATGAATCCGTATAAAAAATTCCAAAATCTAAGGTTCCTTGGAGATACCTCAAAACACCTTTTGTTGCAACCCAATGGCTCTCAAGAGGCTTTGACATAAATTGGCTCAATGCACTTACTGCATAAGCCAAATTAGGCCTAGTTGTAGTCAAGTAGATTAGACTCCCAACTAGTTGTCTATACAAAGTCACATCTACCTCCTTAGATCCATCATCATTATGAAGTTTTAAATTTTTTTGTAAAGATATTGCTGCAGCATTACACTGATCCATTCTGAACTTTTCTAGTAAGTTCTTGACATACTTACTTTGTGACAGAAAAGTTTGTCCAGAATCCCTCTAGACTTCCAAACCCAAACAGTAATGTAGCTCTCCAAGGTCTTTCATCTCAAAGACTTGTGACATATGCTCCTTTATTTCTTTAATGAGATTATCAACATTCCCTGTAACGATTAGATTATCTACATATAAAGAAATCAAAACAATCCTTCCCTCGTTATCAAACATGGTATAAAGATTAGGGTCATTTTTTCTCTTTTTATTACCATGTTACAGGAAAAATGAATCAATTTTGTCATACCATGACCTGGGTGCATGTTTTAGTCCATACATTGTTTTCTTCAACCTACAAACTAAATGTTCTTCACCCTATTTGACAAACCCCTCACGTAGCACTAACTAGTCTTCTTCTTTTAAGTCCCCATTTAAAAATGTGGATTCAACATCTAGCTGGTGAATCATCCAATGGTGTTTGTAGCTAAAGCGATTATCATTATGATTGTGTTTAATTTAGCTACAGGGGCAAATGTTTCATGATAATCTATGCCTTCTTGCTGTGAATACCCCTTTGCAACCATCCTAGCTTTATACTTATCTATGCTCCCATCTGCTTTATATTTAGGCTTATAGATCCATTTATGTTCTATGGGTTGTTTGCCTTTAGGTAGTTGAACTAAATCACAAGTTTTATTTTTGACAATTGATTCATATTGCTCTTCCATAGTAACCCTCCATTCACTATATTGAATAGCTTCTTTATAACTAGAGGGTTCAACAACATTCATCTTACTAGTTATAAAAGAATTTTCCCTATATATTGCTGGCAACTGAGATTTCCTATGATCTCTTGAGTGGTGGGGTAGCTTCAAACCTTGTCTGATCATCATTTTCTAGAGTTGATTTGACAGCTACAACATATTCTTTCCCTTCGTGCTGATGCTGCTGTTGCATCTGCTCATTGCTATCACCTGATTCATCACTTCCTTCTTACACCAACAAGGGCACATGCCAATATTCATTAGCACTCTCATGGCTTCCATCATTAACCTACTCATGAAACACTACATATTTGCTCACAAAAACTTTATGAGTAGAGGGATTAAATAGTTTGTAAGCCTTAAATTATATACAATACCCAACAAAAATACATTTGATGGCCTTTGAATCCAGTTACTTTCTATCTTCCTTTGGAACATGGGCAAAGGCTTTACTGCCAAAACCTCTCAAATTCTTAACTGCAGGCTTATAACCAAACAAAGCTTCAAAAGGTGTTTTGAGATCCAAAGTTCTTGTTGGACCCCTATTCTTTAGATATATTGTAGTATTAATCACTTCAGCGCAAACGCTATTAGAAAGATTCTTACCTTTTAACATACTACGAGCACACTCCACAAGGGTTTTGTTTTTCCTCTCTGCAACCCCGTTTTTTTTAGGAGTGTGAGGTACTGTAAACTACTACTGTATCCGATTATCTTTGCAGTATTTGAGGACACAAGCTTTCTTGTAGTCTCCACCTTGATCCGAGCAGAGAATCTTGATGCTTTTATCTGTCTTCTTTTCAACCATGCTTCTGAACTCCTTGAAGTATTCAAAAGTGTTGCTCTTATTCTTGAGGAAATACACCAAAGTAAATCTATTACAGTCATCAATAAACAGTAAAAAATAATATGCACTGCCTAATGATATTGTTTGCATAGGCTTGCATAAATCTGTGTGTACCAGCTCGAGTATATCTCTCTTCCTTTTATCAACATTCATAGGAAATTCATCTCTATGCAACTTTCCCAGTTCACATGCATCATAGTCAATATGAACAAGTTTTAAAACAGGAAGACCTTCGACCATACCTCTTTTCTATAATAGCAATAGATCATTGAAGTTAATATGGCGAACCTCTGATGCCATAAGTCCACTATAGTCATGGTAGATGATGCCAATACCTGACGTGGTGCACTTTTGACATTTAGCTTGTACAATCCTCACACATGAATGCTTGATGCAATAGGCTTCATACTATCCCACATATCTTTAATAACACAATATGATTTATAAAGCTCTACCTTGATACTTTGATCAGTTATAATAGAAACAAAGATAAGATTATTTTTGATCCTGGGTACATACATCACATTATGAATATGTATAATATTTCCATTAGGCAAAACAACTGGAATATTACCATAACCTTTGATTTGGTACCCTCTATGATCACCAAGATAGATGTTTGCTCCATTGTTGGTCTCTTTGAAGTCTTCAAACCATTGTATGTTCCCTGTCATGTGGATGGATGCACTTGAGTCGAAAAACTAGGTATCCGCTTCATCCTTCTTAGCCGAATGTGCAGAGACAGATATGAACAGTCTGATGTTCTGACTTCATTCCTCATCAGAAAAATGACCTCCATGTTGCTTATGTTTCTTCCGACCTTCATCAAACTTCTTTTTCATGTAATATCTGGCTATATGGCCATTATACCACAATAAAAATATTTGGTCTCAAAGTAGTTTCATTTCAAAGACGTATCTTGAGGTGGGGGCATCTTTCTTTATGGGGCTGTGCTGCTCTTTTGTTTTGCATTTGGCTTTCCTCTGAAGTGATTTTCTTTGCCATTAAGGCTAGATTTGAACTCTTGGGTTTATGAGACAGTCGCCTTTCCTCCTCTTGTATGAGGAGTCCTGTCAATTCTTCAAACATAGGGGATTTTTCTCTTGCATTCAAGCCAATGATGAACATCTGATACTCGTTAGTCATACCACTCATGGTAATCATGATCAAATCTGTATCTGACTCAACTTCAACGATATCACCTAGCTTGTTCTTGAGTTCCTTGATCTGTGAAATCAATGTTACAACTCTCTCATTCTCATCCATGTTGATGGAGAGAATATTTCTCTTCAAGAACAAGAAACGATTGGTGTTCTTGACCTCATAGAGATCCTTGAGCATCTTCTAGATCTCTGGTGCAGTCTTGCAATCATGAATATGGGGAATAATGCAATCTTTGACTGACAATTTTCAGAGCATTCTCGCCTTAGTCTCCTGCATGTCCC
Organism: Pinus taeda; assembly: GCA_000404065.3. Classification (NCBI taxonomy): domain Eukaryota; kingdom Viridiplantae; phylum Streptophyta; class Pinopsida; order Pinales; family Pinaceae; genus Pinus; species Pinus taeda. Next base: position 14,963 of record APFE030421241.1, read on the forward strand.
AATATTGGATTGTTGCTACTATTCGTCCTGTAACGAGGTCTTGCTTCACTTCATCATTGTTCACAATTTTCCATGCATTGTGTCCCTAAAGGAGGTTTTGTAGCTTAAATTTCCAACCAAAGCAATTGGATCCATCTAGCATGTTGTTTTCATTGAGGTAACCTTTTGCTAATTGATTATTCATTTTGAGTGAATAAATAACCTTCAACACCAATAATTAGAAAGAAACAACCCTAGTTATTTTTAAAAAAAACTTCCAAATGCCCGATTAAAAAAAAACGAGCCTACGTTGCCTTTTTTCAATTGCCCCCTTAAAAAAAAAAAATTACTTCAATTCTTTCCTTCTTAAAAAATGAAAACTGCCCCTTTTTAATTAAAGAGCACCTCCTTTTTTTTCTTTCAAATAAAGAGCCCCATAACAAACTTCAAATTCCATTCGGGCCACCAGAAAGGAATTAAGAAAAAAAAAAAAAAAAA
>APFE030421247.1:0-18449 GCA_000404065.3 Pinus taeda
TCTAGATCTAAGCATAGATCATCTCCTATAACGATGAGATCAGTTGAAGACATTCTGCTTCAACTGATACTCAAGGTGACTCCACCTATCATCATTCTGCATCTCGTCCATTTGCTGTACCTTACAGTGTACTGCACCACGCTGCACTAATCATGATAGTCATCCTGCTTCACGCTGCCCATGCTTATGATTGCACTCATCATGGTGCTGTCCATGGTCCATGTATCATCGTGCTATCCATGCACATTAAATCATAGCTGTGTCCTTATGATAATACGCCCTTCTGCCTGCATGGATATTTATTGCCATAACCTGCATATATATATACCTTGCCATGTATATATGTTGTACGCCAATTTGCCTGCGTATATGAGCATAGGTCAGACTATGTGAGTCTTCATATACCATATCACTGTCCAGCGTTTACATTACAGCAGCGTATATAATATGACTGCGTCCCTGCTTTCAATGTGTTGCTGCTGTCCCATAATGCGTTCAATATAACTATAGGGTCAACGAGATCTTTATCATCATAATTACGGTGAGAGTATATGCTCCTCTACGTATTCCGAGATCATGTGTGCTTCTACGTGATCCTCCTCAAACATGCTGAGACAATGAGACAATGACTATAGTTATGTCGAGACAGTGATTACAGTGATCATATTTATGTGTTCAGAAATAATGCCGAGACAGAGTATGTCTCTGTTTGATCACCGAGATTTCTTCCTTATAGTTATCCCGAGACTTTGATTGAACTGTCACGTAATTCTTAAGTATGCTGAGATTGTATGTCTCCATTCACAGGTATGTTGAGATTGTATCTTGCACTGAAATCATTATTACACCAAGACTGTAATTACTTCAGAGATACCCAAGATTGCGTCCTCCTGTCATGTGTATTTCAGACCCTTGTATTCATGCGTATTACCCTGTGATAAGGGTCCCGAAAATCTCAGACGAGTCTGAGTTTCTTCCTTCCCTTACTGTGGCTTGGTGTTTCCATTACAGCATACAGTCTAGGGCATCATCTGCGTGCAAACTAGGGCAGCGTATTCCTTTTGTGACTCTCCTTCTCAAAACCCAAGACGTGGAGAGGAGATCACATCAAGAATGCTCTTCCAAAATGATAACAAATCCTCTTCTATTTATACCAAAAACGAGGATGATGAATAGACACGTCGGTTTGGCTTCTAGAGCCTACATAAGTGCTGGTCGGCTTGATAATAATTACATAAACAAAATAAATTCATATCTCCATAAATACTTATCGGAATCGGATGATCTTTGGATCAATCCTACACCTCTCGACGAGAGGGATCCAATAAAAATATCAGCTGCCATAAATAAGCCGACCCACATGGAGTTTTGGCCCTAGTTGCCAATTTAACAATTACGCTAGAAAAGTCATATTGCATTTGAGAACATTCATGCATCATGCAAGATAAAGCTTGGCCAAGTACAAAGAAGTCGTAGCACATACGAGGACAGATATGGCTACATAAGGAAAGTTGTTATTGATGCGAGGATGGTCATGAGCATGCAAGGTAAGTAATGGAGCTGGAAGCGTGATGGGAATATCTTTCTCACTAAGAGGGAGAGTTAGATTTTGGGTAGCATGGAAGGTATTTCCAACAGAGGACAACCTTCCAAAAATTGGTTTGTTGGGCGATTTAACCAAAAATATGGTTTTGGACCCAAAGTGTGGGTTTAGGTCCAAAAGAGAAATAATTAATTATTCTCAGGGTCAAGAGGTTAAAACGCTAAGTTTTAGTGGTGTCCTAAATGGCCCGAGAGAAAAGTCTATAAGGAGCCTATGCAGAGGCCCATGGGACATATCAATGAGAAGGACTTCATTGTGCGTGAAGGTTAGAAGGATGTAGCCCTAGAGGAGCCAAGTTTAGAGGTCAAGTAGGGTTGGAAAAGAAGTCGAGGGTTTATGTTGTTGGGACCGTGTATCTTCTGTGCAAGGGAAGGTGGATCAGTGGTTGAAAGCAAAGGTAGGCCATAAAAAAGATTAAGATCCTAGCCGCAACCTACAAAGGGTCTGCCTTGTAGCAGAAAGGGGCAAGAAGGGTGTAGTCGCAGATGACAAGATACATGATCTGAGGCAATAAATGAAGGGCTGAGACCTATATTAGGTGCTAAGGGCTGGAAAGAGGGGTCTGTTGGTTAAGACGAGGACCTAAGAGACTATAGGGAGAAGGTTGAGTGTGTGGGAGGTCTTCTAAGGGTTGGAACAAAGGGTTTGAAGGACAAATCTAAGGAGCCACAACTGGTAAGAATAGGGTTGAGGTGTGAAGGGTAGTAAACGGCTTGTTCAGGAATGCAATGGAGCCCAAAAGTAAAGCTGAGTCCTGAACAATCCAAGAAAAGTCTACTCGCAGCTTAAACAATGGTAGATCTGTTAAGGTCGAGGCCCATACTTGAAGGCCGAGCAAAGTTGGTGAAATCCAAGATTGGTAAAGGTTGACTACAATGAGAACAAGGGCGAGGACAAAATTTGTTGAGATCTGTAATGTGCTAGAGTCTTATTGAGGAGCCTGCCAAAAAGACTTGTGAGATTACTAGCCTATGATTGTTGGAGGGCTATTATACAGTGAAAGGTAGATCCATTGTGAGTAGCAAAGATATTATGGGTTGATATGCAGTGCATTTGATGGATCAAGCCACAATGAGTAGTTGTGTGTGACAAAGTGTAATGTGGACTGAAAGGGCTGAAGGAGAAGGCCTTCTCTAGCAAGTCAAATTGTTTATCCTTGTATATTTTGTGGGCAGATTTAGATCTGAAGCAACATATTGTAAGCCGTATGTTTTTGTATACTATGTATGTTGTACTAGTGATCAATGGCGATGATACTTGGTACGAGAGCCCCATGATTCTTTTATTGATGGATTAATAAAATATTCGAGCTTTGGGCTCAAATCTCTGTGTACTAAATTGATTTCACTATTGAAGATTTCTGTTGTGCAAAGTGCTAGAAAGTCGTGGGCTCCTAGTGTGTTTATGTGTGTTATTAGACTCCTAGGGCCTAAGGAAAATTCAACACTCTTCCCTCTTGAATTGATGTTAGTAATGAGCTCGATTCCTTAAACCTAGTAGAATTGATGTTTGTCCTAATATGCTGTCCTCCTACTTCTATAGACTTAAAGTATCTTTTTTTCCTCCTTTGGTATCTTTTGATATACTTTCTCCCCTTCATTGGAAATTAATGAACACATCTGCAAGATACTCGAAGATATTTTCTTTAAGGTTTTGGATTTGTCTTAAAGCTCTCCTTCATATTCTGTTACCTCCTTGATATAAGCGTTATATCCTTTCTAACTTTATAAAGGTCATCCCTAGAGTTGAAGATGGACTTGAGGAAGACATCTTTCCCCTCCTCTAAATAGTCCACTAGATATTCCTCAATTTTATTCTCCTCTTTTTGATAATATAATGCACTCTATGTTAATATTTTTCATGAGATTTTTGGTGTATTTTAAAGATTTCTCATATGATTTTCTGGTTTCGTTTTTGTTTAGTGGGTGAGGAAATTTGCGCAGACTCAAACAAATTAGTCCATGCAAAATTTGTAAGTGAAGGTGAAAGATAAGGTATGTATAGTTAATTTATCTCATTCTATTCTACATAATTACATAGCGTGTTATTTTTTTAAGTTTGGAGGCAATGTATGTAATGGGAAGTGTAGGAGCACTGTTGAATATCTTTGTGTAAGAAGAGGGCCAAAGGGTGAGTTCTCTTTTGTCGCACAACCCATGTAATCTTCCACATTTCAAATACATTGGTGCTACTGCCTCCTTACTTTTGTATAAGATTTTTGGTTTCCATTAAACATTTCTTATAGTATATTATAATCTATTTAATATTTCTCACAAGAATTTTAGAATGTTTTAAATATTTCTCATGAGATTTTTTTATTTTGTTTTTTCGTTAGATCCAATGGTTAGAGGAATCAAGGTTGGGTACTAGCATCCATAGGGGAATATGGAGGATTAGTGATGAATCTACTAGGTTTGTGTGAGAGATATCATGGTAAAGTGCGAAGGTAGATGAAGAGGTGAGCTCTTTTGATGCCAATTCCATGTTATGATCAATTGTGACAACCTCCTTGTTTCAAATACAATGGCTCCCCTCCCTTTTTATATAGTTAGGGTTTATGGTTTTTGATGTTTCTATAAGATGTATTTACTTGTGCATAAAATTACTTATAGGATTTTTGGTCTCTATTTAAAATTTCTCATTGGATAATTTGGCCTTTGTTTCATATTTATTTTAAGATATTTCATGTGCATTTAGTATTTTGTAGAATTTGCACGTAATCCTGCAACTGCTATGATGACAAATTTGAAACAAATTTTGTTGCACCAAGACATAGGATTTCTCTATGATAGATAAGTAGCGGAATAAAAGAAACACCGAGATAAAGAACATAGTCACACAATAACACAATATTTTTCTAGGGAACCCAATAGGGAAAACCCTGTCCTTGCCAATAGATTTTATTTAGAAAAATTCAGCAAATAAAATTCTTTACAATGCAAACTGTTTCAATAGAAAACAAAGTTGCTCTCATCGCTAATACTTAGCTCAAAACCCCCTGTAAGAGCTCAACCCAACTCTTATTTCCTTTCGCATCCTGGCTCCTATTTCCTAGTACAAATTAGAGCCCCTATTTCTTAGGAATTTCTCCTAAATCCTAGCGCACATCACAAGGAAAAGTATCTCTCTCAAACTGCATATATGCTTCTCCTTACACACTCTGCTAGCAAAAACTCTTTCTCGCACAAACTCGTGCTCAACAATAATGGTTCAATGATGTGCCTTCGACTTCTTTTTAAGCTTTTCGACTCATGCTAAATCTAGCAAGTTAATTTTTAGAACTCAGACTTGTGATTGATTTGTTAATCCAGTCGAAATGACACAATTAGACACCAGGAATCTACTTGTCCTTTTCTAAATATAAACTTGTAGTTGGAGACAAGAAAAACTGAGGCTCCAAATTCTATGCATGAGTTAACTGCTCCATGACTTGTCCTTGAGCTTGTACATGCTAAAGAAGGATTGATCGGGGTCTTTCTTCACTAAAGCACAATTTAAGAATACCTTTCTTGCTACTATTTTCAACACTTCCTCGTAGTGATGAAGGGATTTGGTACAACTCCCAACTTATCTCTAAAATGAACAAAATTATTTTTTGATAATGCTTTGGTCAAGATATTTGTTGTCTGCTCTTTTGTTGGAATGTGCAGTAGCTTCACTATCCCTTTATGTACACAATCTTTGAGATGATGATACTTGATCTTGATATGCTTTGAGCGATCATGAGACACTGGGTTCTCAGAGAGCTTGATGCAACTCTAATTATCATAGTGTATCATAGTAGGCTCCATCCTATGTCTGAAAAGTCCCATATGCAACTTTCTCATCCAAATAACCTCGCATGCTGCCAAAGTGGTAGCCATGTACTCGACCTTTGTTAAACTGAGTGCAACTAATCTATGCTTCCTATTGTACTAGGAAACAACTGCGGACCCAATGCTGTAGACACCACTTGAAGTACTCTTCCAATTTGTGGAGCTCCCTGCCCAATCGGCATCTGTGAAGCCCTCAGGCCTCACTCCATCAACTTGTCTGTACCACAATCCATAATCCGTTGTGCCTTTGAGACAACTTAAAACATGCTTCACATCAACCTAATGAACTTTTGTCAATTCCATCATGAACTAACTCAGTTGGTTGACTTCAAAAGAAATATCAAGACGTGTGTTGACCAAGTACATCAACGACTTGATGAGCTGTGTGTATGTTGCAGCACCCACTCGCTCTGCTCTACTAGCATCCACCTTCCTCTAGTTTGTGACTAGAGGCGTGGCCATGGGCCTACAATGCTGCATATGAGATCTTCGAAGAACCTCTGTAGTGTACTCCCCCTGTCCCACAAAGACCTCACCATCACCTTGCTAAACCTCCAATCTAAAGAAATAGTGCATAAGCCCTATATCCTTCATCTCAAACTCCCTTGCAAGTTCTTCCTTGCAATCTTGGATCAAGTTTTCTGCTCCAGTCAATATAAGGTCGTCAACAGAGAACACTAGAATGAGTGAAAGTCCTCCAACAATGACGCAGTACAAGTCAGCATATGCCTCACTCTTAGTGAAGCCCAATCCTTGAAGGTAGTTGTTAGTACGATTGTCTTTATGCTCTTGGAGCCTGCTTGAGGCCATAAAGAGCTCTCTTTAGTCCGCACATACGTGTCTTTACTGAACTGCTCAAACCCCTCTGGCTGCTCCATATAAATCTCCTCGTCAACCCCTCTGACTGCTCCATATAAATCTCCTCCTCAACCACTCTGTTGAGGAATGTTGTCGCCATGTCCATCTGGTGGATCTTCCATCCCATCTATGCTGCAAGTGCCAGAATAGTCCTAATGGATGAATACCATTCTACTGGGGCAAAGGTCTCATCGTAGTATATGCCCTCAATCTATGGGAAGCCCTTGGCCACAAACTTGATCTTGTACTTCTCCACACTCCCATTTGGTCCACACGTTTCGCCGTGTACACCTAATGTGAGCCTACTAATGATTTGCCCTTAGGTCGTGGCACATTCTCCCAAACATCAATCTTTGTGATGGAGGAATGACACCCTGCCAAACCTGTTGCCAAGTTGCCTCCTTATAACTAGAAGGCTCAGTGTCCACCATCCTTGTCATTAGTGCCATATATCTTGTGTACCTCTGTGGTTGTTTCCTTTGCCTGAACATGGTGTTAGGAGCTTCAACTTGCTCTTGGGCCTCTTGAATCAACTTCTCGACCCACTTGACTTTCATCCTCCTTATGCTAGGAGTCTCTGAGTAGCTATTTTCTCTTATCTTGATCTCTTCTCCTCATCATCCTGCTTTGCATCTTGTTGTGGATCCTGCTATGCGAGCCTCTTGCCACCTGACTGAGACTCAATCTGTGATCCTGGCTAAGGCTCCTCCATCTCTGTTTCTCCAACCTGCTCTTGTGAAAATTTCTAAATAGAAAACCTACTACAGTGATTAATATTAGTTCTTCTACTTATTACCTTAGAAATAAGTTATCTACAGTATTCTTACGACAAATATTGAAATATATTCTAATTAAAACATTGCAGAAAGTAAATGTGAGTAAAATGCTGGCACAAATACAATCACAATGACACAATTATTTTTGGACAATTGTCCCTAGAAAAACCCAATGTGGGAAAACCGGTGCAGCACATAAGGGTTTTATTATTCTTCAGCAAAATCTTCATGTACAAATTACATCTAGCAGTATAGAACAACGCTTTCTGAGAAAAAAATTACAGATGTTCTTGAACAAGTATCTGACCCGAGAGGGAAGTTCCTCAACCCTTAGCGTCTCTCTGGCTTGCCCAATGTCACTTTCTCTAGCTCCTGGACTGGTCTGCGCAGTGCCAACATCACCCAAGCTAGTGCTGCCTCTTCCAGTGTCAATCTGCTCAGTGCTGTCCTTTTACTACTCTGCGTCTTCGTCCCTATCTCCCTGACTGATGCTGAACCCTCTCTGTCTCTCCATCTGCAAATCTCCCTCTGAATCGATTTTCTCTTGCAACCGAGTATTTGCCTAGTGTGTTTTCCAAATGACCCTCAAGCCCCTTCTTATATCTTCCTGTTGGATAACCAATGACCTAGATTAACTCCTAATCAAAGGCTTAGATCGTTTTGACTTGATCTCCGTCTTTATCTAGAAAATTCACCCACAATTAGATTAATACCCATTAATATTTTAATTTTCCTAAGTTTAGACTTTGGAACCCCATTCAAAATATTAATTATTTTAATAAAATTGTCTCTGGGTGGAATTTACCAAAACGGTTTCTGGGTTCTTTGGAATACATGTGCCCAAGCCTCCTTGCAACATTTGAGGCCTAGAGCACATCCGATGCTACCCCAAATCAACACTTCCTCTTAGCTAGGAATGTGCTCTAGCAGTACATTGTTGTTGCATACTGCTCTGACTCTGAAACATCATCCTCTGCACTGTTGATGTTTGACATGTTGTCCACCAACTACTACGTTGTTGCAGCAACTGTACTGTTGCCTTTGACACTGCCACTGCCAATGCTCCATCTGTACTACAACTCCCTCTCAATTCTTGCATCTAGGTTGCTGCTGGAACTGCCACTGCCAACTATCCCTACACTGCAAACTGCTGCTGCCGCTACTGAAACAAATTTTCAACAATACCCATCTGCTCTTTGAATTGAGTGAACTTAGCTCTTCCGAGAACCTTTGTGAGTATATTGGCCACCTGCTTTCCTGTGGGAACATACTGTAGCTGTACTGCCCACGCTGAACACAGTCTCTCATAAAGTGACAACTGATATCTATATGTTTTGACCGATCATGAAATACTGGATTCTCAAAGAGTTCGATACAACTTTGGTTATCGCAGTAAACCTTGGTCACTTCCATCCTTTTTCTGAATAAGCTCACAAGCAATTTTCTGAGCCATATTGCTTTGCACGTAGCTGCGCTGGGTGCCATACATTTTGCTTCTGTTGAACTCAATGCTACCGATTTCTGCTTCCTGCTGCACCAAGATATCATCCTTGATCCAACACTAAAGCAGTACCCTGAGGTACTTTTTCGGTCTACTGAATTACCTGCCCAATCTACATCAGTGAACCCATTCAAACTAACATCCTCCCCTCTAGAGTACTTCAACCCATATCCGACTGTTCCACATACATACCTAAGAATGTGTGTTGCCATTGCCCAATGCACCCTTTTTGGCTCCACGATGAACTGACTAAGAGTGTTGACAACAAAACAAATGTCTAACCTAGTGTTGACCAGATACATAAGCAACCCAATGAGCTCCCTGTACAAGGTGGGATCTACTTCTTTGTCCTCTGATGCATCTATTTTCTTCCAATTGGTGATCATGGGTGTAGACATGGGTCGGCAATCTTGCATTCTGAATCTCTTCAGAATTTCTATAGAGTACCTTCCTTGTCCAAGGAAGATCTCCCCATTCTTCTGCTGAACATCTAACACCAACAAATAATGCATCAATCCCAAGTCCTTCGTGTCGAATTCTACTTCAAGATTCTTCTTGTAGTCTTGGATGAGCCTAGATGACCCAGTTAGGAACAGGTCATCCACATATAGTACCAGAATAAGTGGCTCATTCTCTACCAACAAATAGTAGAGATTGGGATCAACATCACTCTTAACAAATCCCAACTGCTGCAAGTAACTATCAATCCGACCATACCATGCTCTAGGTGCCTGCTTGAGCCCGTACAGGGCTTTCTTTAACCTGCAAACATGAGTTTGGAAGCCTTCGGGCTGTTCTATATACACCTCCTCTTCTATCACTCCATTAAAGAATGTTGTCTTGACATCCATCTGGTGAATCTCCCATCCCATTTGAGCTGTTAGGGATATAACAGATTTGATAGAGGTGTATCGAGCAACTAGGGCGAAGGTCTCTTCATAGTCTATTCCTTCTTTCTGAGCATAACCCTTTGCTGCTAATCTTGCCTTGTACTTCTCTATGATGCCATCTCCAACATACTTGATCTTGTAGATCCATCATGATCCTACAACTGATCTATCTTCTGGTCTAGGCACTACTCCTAGACATCATTCGTCATGATGGAGTTGTATTCTTCCACCATGGCATCCACCCATACTTGGCGTTGAACAACTTCCTGAAAGCTAGAGGGTTCTTCAACCTGAGCTACCAATGCTTGGTATCTATTTGGTTGTCTACACTGCCTCTTCTCGGTTATAGGAGCTCTAACAAAATCCTCTACATCCCTCGGTATTTGTTGCACTTCTCTGCTCGTTCTACCACTAGTGGTGGGAGGCTCAACCAACTCTTCCTCCTGATCTTGTCATTTCATTTGTTGAGAAGCATCTGCATTTCCTCCTTCTGAGGAGATACTGGTGCTGGTTATTGTACTCGACCCAGGTGTATGTTCTCCTGCCTGTCCATCTTGCTGCCCTTGCTTCTCTTGGACTAACAGAACATCTCCTGACTGATCTTCTGCAGGCATTTCACGAGACTTCCTGAAAGCTCTATCTTCCATGAACTTTGCATCTTGTCTTACTACAATCTTCCTGCTGCCAGGAATGTAGATTCTATATGCCTTTAAGGTCTAGCTGTATCCTACGAGATACCCCTTCTCTGCAGTTTGATCCAGTTTGTTGTGCTTCTCGTCTGGAATGTGACAATAAGCCACGCTTTTGAATATCCTGAGATGACTGACTTCCGTCTTCTTCCCTGTGAAAACTCCTTCGGGCGTTCTCTTCCCCAGTGCTCTATGAGGAGTTATATTCTAGATATATATTGCAGTGTTGCATGCTTCTGCCCATAGATACCTAAGTAGATCTTGATCATATAACATGGCTTTGGCTGCCCCAACAATAGTTCTGTTCTCCCGCTCTGCCACTCCATTATGCTTTGGATTATATGGAGCTGTCCACTCTCTTTTGATGCCCTCCTTTGCGCAGAAAAATGTGAAGTTTTTGTCTGTATATTCTCCACCATTATTTGAACGAAACACCTTTATCTTTTTGCTGTCATATTTTCAACAAGAGCCTTAAACTCTCGGAAACGATCAAAGACCTCATCGTTGGTCTTTAAGAAATAGATCCAGGTTTTTCTGGAGTGTTCATCGATAAAAGTGACGAAGTATTCGCCACCAGTAAGAGCCCTTCTGGACATAGGACCATAATTATCTGAGTGTATTAATCCTAATACACATTCTGCTCTATTGTTACTTTTAGAAAACGCTGCTTTAGTGTACTTTCCTAGCGCAAATCCTCTACACAAGTCATCATGTTCACTACTAAGGACTGGTATCCCTGTAACAGTCTTTCTGAGCATCCTCAGTGCTCCATGGTGTAAGTGCCCCATTCGCTTTGTGACATAATTCATTTTGCTCCTTCTCACTATTATAGTTGCTGCCTAGCAATGCCATTGGTGATTCGAACTGCAACCTATACAAATTGTTGCTTCGAACCCCAATTTGCTTGTTCTTCTTCCTGCTTGGATGCTTTTGTATATTTTCTTTCCTATGAAGCACATCATATCCCTTGTCCTGTAACTAGGACATTGAAATTAAGTTCATTCCTAATCCTGGCACATGCAGAACATTGGTGGCTTGGATGTTGGTCCCTACTTCCATTTGAAAAGCTATGGTGCCTCTCCCTATTGGAGTACATTTCGTTTTGTTTCCCATGGTTATTTGGAAGTCCATTTGTTCTTCTTGATAGCTCAAGAAATGTTCTCATACTCCAGTCATATGAGCTGACGAATGTACCAAACATTCGCTGACGCTGAATTTGCTAAGCATGCGAATCCTTGCTGAATCTTCTGCTACGCTGTTGCTTCTACCATTGATAAATTTCGATTGGAAAGACTTACCTTTCTGTCGACTCACTCAGAGAGTTTTTCCCACGAAATCCAATTTCCTTGGCTTGAGCTGCCTAATCCTCTGGGAGATTCAAATTTCTGGCCCTGCAGGAATTTCAAATTCCCTTCTCTTCTCAACGCTGGATCCTTCGACTTCTGTCTTTTGCTTTCCTGTAACTGCAATACCTTGAGAAAATTTATAAATAGAAATCCTACTGCAATGATTAACATTATTTCTTCTACTTATTAACTCAGAAATAAGTTATCTGCAGTTTTCTTACGGCAAATATTGAAATATATTCTACTGCAGCCTTCACAATTAAAACATTGTAGATATTAAATGTAAGGAAAATACTGGCATAAATACAACCACAATTATTTTTGGACAATTGTCCCTGTAAAAACCCAATGTCGGAAAACCGGTGCAACATATGAGGGTTTTATTATTCTTCAACAAAATCTTCATGTACAAACTACACCTAGCAATATATAACAAAACTTTCTGAAAAAAATTACAGACTTTCCTGAACAAGTATCTGACTCGAGAGGGAAGTTCCTCCACTCTCAGCATCTCTCTGGCTTGCCCAACTTCACTTTCTTTGGCTCTAGGATTGCCCTGTGTAGTGCCAGCGTCACATAAGTCAGCGCTGCCTCTCCCAACGTCTGTCTGCCCAACACTGTCCTTTTACTGCTTTGTGTCTTCGCCCCTGTCTCCCTGACTGGCGCTGAACCGTCTCTATCCCTCCTCCACCTATAAATCTCCCTCTGAATCAATTTTCTCTTGCCGAACTTCAAGTAGTGAGAAAATCGATTTTACTCGGGCAACTGAGTATCTGCCTGGTGTGTTTTCCAAATGACCCTCGAGCCCCTTCTTATATCTTCCTGTTGGATAACCAACGACCTAGATTAACCCCATTAAAAATATTAATTATTTTAATAAAACCATCTCTGGGTGGAATTTCCCAAAACGGTTTTTTGGTTCTTTGGAACACATTTGCCTAAGCATCCTTGCAAAATTTGAGGCCTAGAGCACATTCGATGCTACCCCAAATCAACAACTCTTGCTCTAAGGACTCCCTCATAGCTCTGGACTCCTAAAACCTCACATTCGGCCTGAGAACCTTCTTCTCGAGTCCTGGTAGATACATCCTGTATGCCTGAGTTGTCTCACTATATCCCATGAAAATACCCTTTTCTGTTGTGGGCTCCAAATTCTTACTATCTTTGGACAGATGGCAATAAACTTTTGTGCCAAAGATACGAAAGTGTGAAACATTAGGCTTTTGAAAGCCTCCTTCAGTGTAACTCGACCAGGAACCTTGTGTGGGTAATATCCCTTTCAGAAATTTTGTGGTATTTTTCTGACAATTTTCTTGATAAAAGTTTCTGCTGACATTTTTGCGAAAAACCCATGAAATTAGACCAAAATGCACAAGAAAATAGGAACCCAGGAATTATACAAGCATGATAAATAAATTGATAATTTGCAGCATTAAACCCAGCAACTTAGATGATCAGAAGATGCAACACAAGGAATGATTGAGCTTGATTTATTATAATATAGCATGTAGAGTACAACTGGAAATATCTAAGGTAAAATAGAAAAGATGATAGTTGTGTGGACCTCCAAAAAATCTGTTGCTATGTTGATCCGGATCTCTCAAAACTCCACAATGGTTGCGCTCTCCCTCCAACAACAGCTGCCACTGAATCAACTGAAAGATGATGAAGCACCAATTGAGGACCTGAATGATCCTCACTCCAATATTCCTGAAGCTCTATGCAACTGCTGGATGAAGTCTCCTCAAGGAGAGTTGACTTTTTGTCCAACACTCAACAACATACCCGAGGGTTTTCATCCTGGGGCTAGAGAAGTTGGGAACTAAGTTCTCCAAACCTCATTAATAGAAAATATCAACAATCCAAGATGTTCTCAAATGGTCTCCTCCTCTTTTTATAGAACCTATGGAACCGTCTAAAAGCCTTTATTTTATTATTATTTTAATAACTAGTACCTTTTCCCTCCTTTTATTTTAATTAAAATACCTTTTTAATTTGGGAAAATGGTAAATCGACTGTCATTCCTCCTCAGACCAAACCAAAAGTCACTTCCCACTATCTCGTCTTGTATATCTTCTCGTTCTCGTTCCAACGAGCTATTACACTAAGGTGTTCTATCAAGTATTCCTCCTGGAATGCCACCTTAAGCATAATTAATTGAGTTAGGCTCCATAATAACAATGTTTTACAAAGTTGTCAGAATGCAACGAAACAAAAGGCAAGATCTGCGAATGATGGAATATGCTAAGTGAATACCATCAAATCCCAAAGAAACTCCTCGAAACCCCATAAAGCCCCTTCAAAAGCACTTGGGCCTGTTGATGGAGTAAACCTGCTCCTGTGACCTAGCTGCCTCCACCCATGGAAGTCCATCCTGACCATGCTATAAGGGAAACCAAAAAAAGGAACATGACATGTGGACTCTTGTTTTGCAAAAATACTAAAGTGTTGCATGCCTCTGCCCACAAGCACATAGGTAGACCTTAATCATGCAACATGGCCTTAGCTGCTTCAACAATATTGCGGTTCTACCTCTCAGCCACCCCATTCCGCTAAGGGTTGTGGGGTGTTATCAATGCTCTTCTAATGCCCTCTTTCACATAGGAATCCTTGAAGGCATTGGATACATATTTTCTACCATTGTCACTTCTCACTACTTTGATAATTTTTTCAGTCTAGTTTTCTACTAAGGCCTTAAACTCCACAAACTTGGTTAAGACCTCATCTTTCTTCTTCATAAAAAATATCCAAGTTTTCTAAGAATAATCATCAATGAAATTAACATAATACCTGTCTCATAAGAGACGAAGAAGAGAAAGGTCTCGCATATGTCTGAATATACCAACTCCAAAATCCCGTTTGTTGGCTCTCTTACCTCGGCTCTAAAAGGAAGCCTGGCATACTTTCCTAGTGTGCACCCCTTGCACACATCATGCTGGTCAACACTGCATGTTGGTAATCCTGTGGCTATTTGTTGAAGAATCTTCAATGCCCCATGATGCTAGTGTCCCATGTGCCTTTTCCAAAGTTCTCCAACATCTGTGCTCTACTCACCACCTGCCTTGTTGCTCAAGGCTCCTCATGTTTCAACCTGCAACATGTGAAGGTTCTCCACCCTCACACCTATTTGCTTCACTGCTCCAAAGTCTAAGTGCTTGGGGAATGCCTTACCTCTGCTGAAGATGACATCATATACCTTGTCCTCAAGGGTTGCTACTGAAACAAGGTTCTTCTTTAGTCTTGGAACATAGAGGACATCTCTGAGATGGAGAGGGCTCTCAAACTCCCTCTCAAAGCTGACAATACCAACTCCCTTAGATGCGTACTTGCCATCATCTCCTAGCTCGATCTAAAGCTGCATGTTCTTTTGGTTCAACTGCCTGAAATACTTCGTGTTTCGAGTCATGTGGAAGGAGGCTTCAGAATCAATATACCGCGTGATGCTCCCTTCTGAGCTTGCCATGCAAGCTATCAATGAGAAATATTTCACGAATTGAGAAGCAAACCCATGTACCTCAATTGATGTAACCACATGATTCTTACTGGACCTCTTAATTCGATTAGGACACTTAGTAGCATAATGTCCAATCTCATGGCAATGGAAGCACTTGATCTTACACAAATCCTTCTTCTTCTTCTTGCTCTTCTGACTAGACTTGACCTTCCTTTTTCCTTTCTCTCCCTTGGCTTTGCTTGCCAGAGCAAAGTTCTCCTCGTCCTCTGTTTTTGCTGATCTACCATATTTGGTCCCTCTTTAGATCTCTTCTTGAATGCCATCAGCCCATAACCTTTCCCGACTGGGAAAATTCTCTCTACCATTGAAAACATCCTAGAAACCATACCAAGACATGTGAAGCCCTAGTAAATGAAAACTAAGGTCCTGCTGCTCGAATTGAAGCAAAGGCACCACTTATAATACGACACATGATTTGTTACCTTTTACATCTCAAAGGTTGTCTTGTTCTCGTGGATATGAGGAACTATATTATCTTGGACCCCTTCTAGAATAATCCTTCTGGTCTTGATATCATCCTTGGTATGTTAGGCCAACTGTTGGGGTTCTTACGGTGGTGGTATAGCGTTCTTGACGAAGTCTCCCTCTCCATTATCCTTCAAAACTATCATGATCCTCCCTTTCCAAGAAACGAAGTTAGAGGCTTCCTCTAAATAGTTGGTTGGTCTCAATCCTTAGAACACCATCCTGCTTACCGAGAGAGATGTCCTTCACAATCTAGCACTAGCCTTCTTGACTGATTTGCATTGGTGACAAACTGATCTTGGTGTTGTTCTTTATACTGATCTCTGCTATGATTTTATTGAGAAAAATTGAGCAAACATAATTCTTTACAAGCCAAACTGTTTCAACAGAAAACAAAGCTGCTCTCACTGCTAATACTTAGCTCAAATCCTCCCTCCAAGAACTCGACGTAACTCCTATTTCCTTGTGCTATCTATCTCCTATTTCCTAGTGTTGGAAATCCCTATTTCCTAGCACAAATTTGAGCCCTTATTTCTTGTCAATTTCTCCCTAAATCCTAGCTCACATCACAAGGAAAATTTTCTCTCACAAACTGTGCACAGGTTGCTCCTTACACGCTTTGCTTGCAAGAATTCTTTCTCACACAAACTCATGCTCAACAATAATGGTTCAATGATGTGCCTTTGACCTCCTTTTAAGCTTTTCGACTCATGCTAAATCTGGCAAGTTACTTTTAGAACCCAGTCTTGTGATTCATTGGTTAACTGAGTTGAACTAACTCTTATAACTCGTCCTAACCTCAGTTAGACACTGAGAGTCTCACTTATCCTTTTCCAAATATAAACTCACAGTTGAAGACAAGCAAAACTGAGCCTCCAAACTTTGCACATGAGTTAATTGCTCCATGACTTGTCCTTGATCGAGGATTGATCGAGGTCTTTCTTGACTAAGGCAGAAATCAAGAAGACCTTTCTCGCTTCTATTTTCAACATATTTCTCATAAGATTTTTTGGTCTCTTTTAGTTTAATTTATGCCATGCATTGTGTTCTTTGTTAGCATGTGGATGCATTTTGGGGTTGCAAAGTAGAGTTTTTCTCTAATGTTTCTCTGTATTTGTTCGTTTCTCTTGTTTTTTGCTATTATTTGTATCTTTCACTATTGTTGCTGCTGTTTTTTTATTATTTTTAGTAGTTTTGAATTTAATTTATTTTTTTATATCTTTTAATTTAAATGTTTGTGAACATGACTAATTTGTTAAAATTTAGATGTGATGTAGTGTAGGTGTAGGAAGATGGAGGATTTTGATGAAACTCTTGAAATATCTTTGTGAGAGAGATGTGGGCCAGTGGAATAAAGGTAAGGCAGATGGTGAGTTCTTATTTGGTGGAAAACCCTTGTATGCTATGCTATGAAACTATTCTCATTTCAAATAAAAAGTTCTTCTCCCTTGGCTATTTAGTGTATGCGATTTTGGTCTTTGAATATATTGTATAAGCAATTTTGCATAATAATTTTGTGTCTTTTCAGGATTTTTCATAAGATATTTTTGATCTTTATTTAATATTTTATGGTTTGATTTTTGTTTAGTTTAGTGGGTGGGAGATTATAATGTAGGTCCTAATGGTCGAAGATTTCATAGATGTATTGGGTAACGGTGAATGTTGTGGTGTATCTATGGTCACATACATGTGTTTTTCTAAATTAGAAGCATTTTACATCATTGGTCATTTGTTTAATTACGAGTGCAATGAAATATAGTTAAAAGAATGCAGAGGATCACTAATGAAACTACTAAAATATCTTCATTGAGAGAGACATTACAGTGGAGTGCAGATACAAATGTGGAGGTAAGTTTTCTTATCTGTTACAAAATCTTCTCGCTGCAAATACTATAGTTCTTTTCCCTCTTTACTTATTTAGGGTTTATGATTTTTGGTGTTTGAACAAATTGTATCTTTTGGTGCATAGGATTATTCATAAGATATTTGGTCTTTGTTTAAGATTTTTGTTAATATATTTTTATCTCTATTTCATATTTCTCACAATATTTGTGTATTTAATATTTTTCATAATATTTTCTTGGCCCTATTTAACACTTTTTTTTTTATGTGCAGGGTTTCCTTGGTTGGCCATGGACACTTATGCAGAGGATCACTAATGAAACTACTGAAATATTTTAATTGAGAGAGACATTATAGTGGAGTGCAGATACAAATGTGGAGGTAAGTTTTCTCTTGGTGCAAAATCCATTCATAATCTTCTACAAAATCTTCTCGTTGCAAACAATATAGTTCTTTTCCCTCTTTACTTATTTAGGGTTTATGATTTTTGGTGTTTGAATAAGATATACCTTTTGGTGCATAAGATTTTTCATAAGATATTTGGTCTCTATTTAAGATTTTTGATAAGATATTTTTATCTCTATTTCATAATATTTTAGGTAAGTTTTCTCTTGGTGCAAAATCCATTCATAATCTTCTACAAAATCTTCTCGTTGCAAACAATATAGTTCTTTTCCCTCTTTACTTATTTAGGGTTTATGATTTTTGGTGTTTGATTCAGATATACCTTTTGGTGCATAAGATTATTCATAAGATATTTGGTATCTATTTAAGATTTTTGATAAGATATTTTTATCTCTATTTCATAATATTTTCTCGTCTCTACTTAACACTTTTCTTTTATGTGCAGGGTTTCCTTGGTTGGCCATGGACACTTTTTGGGGTTGTAAAGTATACTCTTATTTGTCTTTTTATGCTTTTTCTGTTATTTTTTATTTTGTTTTAATTGTTGGTCATATTTTTTGGTATTGTTTTTTATTTTTTTTAATTGTTGTGGTTCTTATATCTTTGAATTTATGAGCATGGCCATTCTAATTTGTGGTTTAGTATTTTGTTTTGCTGGTGCCTTTTGAGTTATTTTTCTTATTTTTTTGATTGAATGGGTGGAGAAATCTAGAAATACCTTAACAACTCATAATGTGGGTGGAGG
>APFE030421251.1:0-16251 GCA_000404065.3 Pinus taeda
TCAAGATAATTGGAGTAAGTAGGATAAATTGCCTTGAGAAAAGCAATAAGAGGGATATCCAGCTCAACCTTAGTGGATTTGATATCATGCATTATAAACTTTATTTCAGATGCAAGAGCAAGAGGATCATTATTTTGCAGTTCAAGAGTGAAGAGTTTAATCATGAGTTGGACGACTTCAAGTGCAGAATGTGAGTCATAGAGTTCTTTCAGCTTTTGTAAAGCTTCAAAGGCAGTTGAATATGATGAAATATGGCGACTCACCTCTTTATTTACAGATGTAGTGATTAATGCATAAGCTTTTCTGTTCTTGTTTTCCCAAATGGTGAGTTCTTTGTCTGAGGTAGGCTTTTCTGGGTTACTGTCTCCTTCTCCGACACACACTCCTTTCCAAAACTCATTGAAGATGAGGGTGTGTTGTATCATTTGGGACCAATCAATATAGTTCTCCTTGCCAGTGAGAACTATTCCTATGATAGAGATGATTGAATGCATTCTTAAAAAAAAACTTTTGCTGATAGAGAAACAATATATATGTTATACCTTCCACTTCTCAAGCATATAACATATTGCCATACAAATTAATAAAATTTCATTCCACGCTCACCCCACCAATGAAACAGCAGCATTTGAAAATGTATTTGACACCATTCACCATACAATATTTTCACACCTCTGTATATTGACCAAACTTTAAAAGAGGCAAAATATTATTCAATCCAGCGCAACAAAAAAACGATAAATTAAAATGGTGTATAAAATGTAAATCTCAATGTCGCTCGTTCAAGTCTCACTCCAACCATTATTGTCTCAAGCATCCACGAGTTCTTGATCGTTTGGATTAATAACTTCATGAATGCCTTTCAGATTTACAGGAAAGCAACCACCTGGTAAGCGAGCTCCACAGCTAACCTAACCATGTGTCCACAAGCATATTTACCAGCACATCCCCACCATCTTTTGGAATGCACCCCATGGACCAAAGCATCAGCTATCAACACACGCCACCACCCTTTTCTTGAATACTCGTGGCAGTACGCATGTCAACCTCAGCACAAGCACTGGACATGGGGATTCATTACAACGATGTGCAAAGCTCACCTGCTTGACATTGTGACCCCAATTCCTCGCTTGCACTGACAAAGACCATCCATCGATAACCTTTCCACCGTTTCATAGGAATCCATTAACAACAATCCCTATGATGTATCGTGGCACAA
Organism: Pinus taeda; assembly: GCA_000404065.3. Taxonomy (NCBI): domain Eukaryota; kingdom Viridiplantae; phylum Streptophyta; class Pinopsida; order Pinales; family Pinaceae; genus Pinus; species Pinus taeda. The sequence goes on from APFE030421251.1 coordinate 1,220, forward strand.
TAAAGTTCATAGATCCTGATGGGAATACAAGGCGTGTAATCGTTCGGAGGAGATCAAGCGATCGTCCTGCAACACGTTTTTCACGATTCATAAACGAAAATATCCGCCCAATGTTTCAACTAAATAATGAGGCATGTAACGTTTGAAAGAGATGGGGACGTGGTAATGGTTGAGAATGAAATGAGATGACAAATGACTCGACTAGGAGTGCATTCAATGGTAACCAGTAAGATACGTATTAATGCTGAATAGCTCAGTGCTCAGTTCAATATGGATGCTAAAACTATAAGATGCACTCATCAAAAAAAAAATGCACAGTCTCTGTACAGTTTTACAAAATTGGGACAGAAAAATATCAGAGAACGCAGGAGTTATCTCACACTCCAACAGCACATCTCCACGTTTCTCAGGTATTATCACCACAATAGCCAAGCATAACAAAAACATGAGCAGGTTGTCTCAAATATGCAGTGCGCAGTCTCAGGCTTATTAACAACAACAACGTTTTTATTGAAAAATAAACTATATGCGTAACAACATTCAAATATATGAAATTTCAATTGTTCAAGCTTATGAGACTGATACCATGTCCAGGCATTCAAACCAGGCAGTGTGCAGTCTCAGGTGTTCATACCATGTCAGTAAGAGAGCGCAGAGATACCATGTCAGAGGAATATCAAATATAGAGTGTAGGGATGGCAGACAGAAGCACGTAAGGTAATCAGTTATTGAATTATATGGGGAGCAATGGAGCAGACCAGGAGTTACAAGGAAATAAAGGCTACAAAAAGGAGCTAGCTCTGATACCATGTTAGGCTAGGAGTAACTCCAGTTTGGCAGAAAATTGATACGATTAATTTCATTAGGTAGCTATTGTTATATACAAAGAATGTGACTGCTCAATTCATCTTCTTGATGACTGTTCACATTCCAAATTCACCCAATCGCAAAGGATTAGGTGTCAACAGGATGACACAAATGAAAATAGCCCCTTTCTATATATAGGAGTCTAAGGGGTCAAAATATAATCAGAGCCTACATAACAATAATATTGTAAGGGCACAAAAATAACAATAGTGGGCTTCTATGGGGCACGATAATAACAATATGGGGACTACATGGGCACAACAATATGATAAGGGGGCTACACTAGTAGTATAGGGACCTAACATGCCCTTCTATTCAAAAAAGTGTTCTCTTCAATGCTTGAGTAGTTATGGATTCTTCTGTAGAAAATTATTCTCCTCCCATGCAGAATCTTCAGCAATTATGTTCTTCTACTTGATGAGATACTTTGAAATTGATTGATTTCGTAGTTGTCGGGTTATTATTTGCATGACCGCTTCAGGTTCCAATATGATTTCTCCTTCATCGTCAATTTCCAACAGTATTGTTTGAAATGGGAGCTTGTCACCTATAACCTTCTTTAAGCCTGAAACACGGAAAACGAGGTACACTCGGGAAGATGCAGGAAGCTCCAATTTGTATGCCATAGTACTAATCTTTTGCAATACCTTATAAGGACCATATTACTTTGGTGATAATTTATTATCCTTCTTAGCTTGCTTCAGGGACATTTTTTTGTATGGTTGTAGCCGTAAAAATACCCAATCGTCTACATCAAAACTTCTTTCATTGTGATGTTGATATGCTTGTTGTTTCATTTGATTTTGCACCAAAGTGAGGTTATCTTTTAAGAGTTGGAGAACTGTTTTTGATGCTCAATGTGATCTTCCACTCCTTGAATCTTATAATGATTGTACATGACATTTTAGAGATTTGTAGAAATAAATGATGTAACACCCCCCTCACAAGTCTACCCAAAGTAACCATGCCAAATAGGGTAAGCATCAGGAGATATGTTACTACAATCAGATTCGACCTCCTGTGTCACCATAAGGAAGTGGAATTGATGGAACATCACATACAATCATCCAACATCATCAACATAACCCTTAGGAGACAAGTCAGTCACTCAAACAACCTATCCCTGAGTCCCATTGCTATTTTGTAGCTCTTAAGCCATAGTTGCTCTCATGATATGGGAAAGGGAGTAACCAACAACCCAAATTTGCTCTCACAAGCTTTCCTAACAGTGATTGTGGACTAGAATTTCTAGTTCTATGCCAGCGACCCGAGATTTAAGCCACTTTTCTAGCCTAAAATCTTGGCCTTTGCCCATAACTTGTTTTAACTTTCATAATTCATTAAAAACATAATAAAAATGTTGATCAATAAAAAAATCACCCTCAAGAGTATGCTTGAGCATCCTCAGCTGGAACTAACATTCTGTCAAATACTTAGCATCAATGCAACCTACAAATCTAGGATACAAGACAAAGCATAAATGACTAAAAAAACTTATGAAACATAACTAGAAGGATCACCTCCTTCTTCATTGAACTACTACATCATCAATTAGGTATTGCATCCATAAATTTAACAGTAACAAGTAAATACATGAAATAACCATGACATGAACCAGTCATTCAACCATGCTTATAACTAGCATAAAACCATGTAAATATAAGAGATATGATAGCCATTAAATTCACATATAAATCAGTCAAAACTAAGAGCGCTTAGATTTTATTAATCATAAGTAAATCTGACCAGGTTTAGGACTTCCAAGTACCACCTAACCATAGATATGGCTAAACCAAATATCTCTTTCATCCAATCAAACTCTGCCATATTCTGAGCATGAATGTGGGATCTCATAGAACAATCAATCCAAGAAAAACCAAGGAAATCCAGAGGTTAAAACACCTCCACCCTCACCAAACCGTGATCACACCAAAATCAGTACTCCAATCAAAATTGAACAGAACTTGGAATGCCATCCAGAATCCATCACTATCCTAGAGGAATTTTCTGTCTCCTTATCTCCCAGGCTTTACCGTGATATAAAAATGGATCACTAGGCTGTAAATCGAGACTTCTCCCTCAGGCTTTACCGTGTGTCCTACCAAAACTGGTCAAAGGATTCCTAGGCCTTTGGGAATGAACTTGAGACCACCTCTACCCTTTATTTTGAAATCCATTCAGCAAACCAAAGCTCAAAAACTGAAATAAACATCCCAACATACTATGGAATCCACAAAAAGGCTAGGCTTGGCTAAAATCCATTTTGATAACCCGACAAAGCCATGACATCGACAATAAGAGAACCATACACCGACAGGCAAAGCCATGCATGTCCAAATAATCTAGGAAATCACACATGCAAAAGGTTACCAACAAGTAGTCCTACTGAAGTTTCTTGATCTGACTTTTCTTTCCTTCTTCCTTGCTTGCCTTCCTTTCCTTTACTTGTTTTTCCTTTTCCTTGCTCCAACTAGAGTGCTCTAAGAAAACTCTAAGTGACCAATCGAATGAGAGAGAGAGAGAATAATGAGAGAGCTCTAAACTTGAACTGACAAAAGGTTACCAATTGATCTTCAGAAGCCTTTTTATGAATGAGGCCTCTATTTTCTTCATTTTCCATTATTTTCCTTCATTTTCCTCCTCACATACAATTTTGTGACCTTTCACCTTACTTTTCTCCTAATTTCCTTTATTCTCATAAATAAATGTTCCAAAGTATCTTTTTTCATTTTAATGCCTTTGCCTTAGACTTTGACAATTTTCCTTAGCCAAAATACACATTAAGTGATGCCCACTATGATATATTTTCCCAACATTTAGCTTGGAATACATTTCCCTTACCCATGGTATTATTTTTCCTTTATTAATTTTTGTTACATGATCTTTTCACCAGGGTTGTTACAGAACCCTCCCACTTGGGGAGCACCTTCCTTGGTGTTAAACCACATCAAGGGCTCAAAAAAACCACTAAAAAAAAACATACTGCCCATGGGGCTTTATAACTTAGCTCATTACAATATTTACAGTGAAGAACCTACTTAAAAGCAAAACAACATGACAACATGACAAGATAATAACCATACCACTTATTGGAGCTTTATAACTTATCTCATGGTGGTATTTACATCCATATACATATACTTATACAAATATCAAACATCAAAAAAACATATTCCAAACGTAAACCAACATCAAACCAAAACTTATTTGCCTCAACTGGAAAACAATGAAGGATATAGGGCCTGCATTTGTTCCACCATCTCCCATGTAGCTTCTTTAGGCTGAAAGTTCTTCCACCGCACTTTAACTTGCTCTATGACTTTGTTCCTAAGCATGAGATGTTTTTGTCACAATATGCATTGAGGCTCCAACTGGAACTCTCTTTCTTACTCCACCTACAATACAGACCAATCAATAACATGATCAACATCCTTTATGTAATGTTTAAGTAATGAAATATGAAAAACATCATGGAATTTCATAGTTGGAGGCAACGCAAGTTTATATGCCACTATTCCAATCCTCTCAAGGATCCCAAAATGCCCGCAATACTGTGGTTCCAACTTGACACATGAACCAATCCTCTAAGATCTTTTCTTGGACTTGATGAGAAAATACACATGCTCCTGAACCTGAAACTCTTTGAACACCATGTGCTGATCTACATAGCTCTTCTGTCTGTACCCTATTACATTTCGATTCTTCTTTATAACCTACATGTCTTGCTCCATGTCTTCCAATAGGTCCGATCCAATAAGTACCATGTTTACTGGATCACTCCAGCTGATGGGAGTGTACAACTTCATCCATACAATGCCTCGAAAGGACTCATCCTCAATGACTCTTGATAACCATTATTTTATGCAAACTCCACCAATGGAATATACTCTTCCCATTTCCTATGTTGGTCTATCACATACATCCTCATGATATCCTCTGAGATCCTACTAATCCTCTCCGTCTGACCATTTTTCTGTCGATGATAAGTTGTAATGAAGGCCAACTTTGTAGCCAAGCCTACAAATAGCTCCTTCCAAAACTTGGAAGTGAACTTTGCATCCTTTTCTGACACAATATTCTTTGGAACACCATGTAGTCTCGTTATCTTTTTGATGAACACATATGCGACGTCATTGGCTGAATATGTAGTCTTCACCAGAATGAAGTGAGCTACCTTGCTCAACTTGTCAACAACAACCGTAATATAATCATGCCACCTCACTATCCTTGGAAGACCTGTGATGAAATCCATGGAAATGACCTCCCATTTCCATTCAAGAATTGCAATAGGTTGTAGTAGACCATCTAGATTCTTGCATTCCACCTTTACCTACTAACAGTCTAAACATCTAGCCACAAAATCAACCACTTCCTTCTTCAGATTTGTCTAATAGTAGAACTTCTTCACCGTCGACAATGTCTTCTGATATCCTAGATGACGTAAGTATGTGATATAGGTGGATATTTGTGGCCACCCACCTATTCCACATGGACCCCCACCATTGTTTCTTTTAGTTTTTCAGTTTCCTTAATTGTAGCACAGTTTACTATTTTTGGTAGTTTTTGAGGTCCTCAACTTCGAGAGCCATTTTGAGGCCCTAAACGACATTTTTTTACTATATCGATTCAAGTTATTTCATAGCAATTTCATTTTCATTTTTAGTCCTTAGAGAGAGCTTTCCAATGAGGTATCCTGTGTGTCAAATGGAGATAATATGACCAAGTTATGACCCCAGGGAGTTGGTTGCCCAACTAACCCCAACAGGGCCCATAAAATCTTTGTGTTCCATCTCCTCGATTTAGGGTTTTAGTTGTTTATGGTTTTCTCTGATTGTCCAACAGTAAAAACGCCCTTGAGCCTCATTGTAACTCAATTTAGAGGCATGTAGCCACCACATCTCTTCTCATAGATAAGCTACCATCGTTAGAGCTAGTCTCATTTCCATTCTATTTGTAAGCATATTTCATTATGATATCAATGAAAGATAGTGGTATTTATGCTGCATCTCTGCATTTATGGTTATATATGTAATTTTTTGCATCCTTGTTGAAATTCAAATCAGTGGTATCAGAGCGGTCTGTTCTTTCTATGTTTTTCTTTGCATGTCCCCAATGAGATCAGGATATAAGGAGTTAGGGCTCGAACTAGTCGAACCTTCGCAAGAACAGCCTCGGAAATCCTGATGGCCTCCCATGGGGGAAGAAAATAAAGACGAGGGAGTAGGAGATCCTGTTAAAATATTGCTCGAGAAGGCCCTCAAGAAACAAAGGAATGTGATGATGGATAAAGTTTCCTAGATCCTTCAACGGTTTCCCACCGGCGGTGCATACATCCAACAGCCGTTTTGGAGGCTCCACACCTTTTAAGGTACAAGTAAAATTTGGCATTCCCATATTTGAGGGAAAAATAGATGCAGACGTAGTAGGTAAATGGTTGAATCTACTAGAAGGATATTCTTTTGTTCATGATTTTTCTAGTTGAGAAAATATTACTTTTTCTCTTCTCAGATCGCCCCCCACATCAAGGACTAGTAGGAAACCTATTGTGAGCATAAGGATGAAAGTACAGCCCGATTTTCTTTAGTCGCTCTCACTTGGAATTCATTATGTGATGCCATCAAGGAGTAGTACTACCCTGTTGGGAGTTACGAGGATAAATACATAAAGTAGACCATGCTGCAACAGGGAAGGGACCAAGATGTGTCGAATTTTACCAATGTTTTTCATATGCTTCACAGGAAGTTGGGTATCAAGTATTCCGAGAAACATTTGGTAACCAAGTACTGTAGCTACCTACATAGATACATCTAGGATGAGATGGAGTTCCTGGACATCTCCTCGCTTGGTATGGTGTATTGATACACTATCGAGATCAAGCATAAGTTTAAACAGAAGAAGCAAGACTTTGGATCTGTGAATCTGAAGTAAGGGAAAGGTGCCCCCAAACTGCATAATGAAGGACAAATCAAAGTTGGGATGACCTAGGACAACCCACCAAGGCCACAAGCAAAGGAAAAAATTGTGTAGCCGAAGAAGGACATAGAAAGTGGTGCCAGTTCCATAAGAGCGCCACCCAAAACACAAGAGAGTGTCAGACCAAGCAGTCACTGGTGTCCGAACTGAAGGCTTCAGGATCATATGCATGTTCCAACTCTAAGTTAGAACCTGACAAGGGGAATGATAAAATGAAGTAGATTATTGATGTGGAGCCCAAAACCACTGTCACCACGACAAAGATCCAGAAGGAGGAACTCGAAGATCTAGAGAAGGAGGGGCATCTCTTCCACTCCCAGATCTGGGTAAAGGTTTCCCTACTACAGTTCATTGTCAACAGCAAAAGCCAACAGAATCTCATTGCAACAAAGGTTGTGAAGCGGTTGTGCTTACATACCACAACACACCCAAAACCGTACACTATTGGGTGGCCTCACTAAGGACGAGATCTATGCGTGAGCCAACATTGTCGCCTTCCATACAACATCAATCCATTCACGGATGAGGTATTATGTTACATTGGTCCCCTTGATGTTTCTGATATATTACTAGGCCAAGCATACTTGTGGAAGTGACATGTTTTGTATGAGTCAAGGCCTTGTGTTGTTATTGTTACATTGGCAAAGAAGATGTACAAGATACCGGAGGTGGTATTTCCTACTGCCATCTCTTTGGACACTACAAAACAATGTAGTAAGCTCATTTCAAAAACATGAAAATTTATTTTCCAAATGATACACCCTCAAGGAAGGAAGAATACTATGGCCATGAACTCCAAACATGGCCCCTTCAAATGACAACAAAAGATGGACAAGGTTGTGGAGGTGTACAAGGACATATTCACCTCCTCCACACGGGTGCCTCTGCACTGTCAGGTCAAGCACTTCATTGATCTAACCCCAGGTGCATCGTTACCCAATGGACCAATATATTAGCACCTTTTCGAATTGTTGGTTATGCCTTTCTGGTTGACAAATGCTTCTCCAACCTTCATGAGGCTTATGGATGACATCTTGCGGCCATTCACCAACTAATTTGTAGTGGTATGCTTGGATGACAACTTGATCTTTAGCTAGAGTTAGGAAGAGCACCTCCACCACATTTGATAGGTTCTCCAAACACTATGGCAACACAAGTTGTGTGCCAATTTGGAGAAATGCACTTTTGGCATGACCCAGGTTCAATATCTTGGATACATTATTGATGAACACGAGGTGCATGTGCATCTATCCAAGATCTAAGTCATTCGGGATTGGCCAGCTCCAATCACTCTGACTGAGCTCCGTAACTTTCTGGGTCTTGCCAATTTCTATCACAGGTTCATGCTGGGGTTCTCTCATATCGCTTGGCCCTCGAGTCATGTCACCAAAGGAGGAGTGAAAGAAAAAATATTTTGGTATGAATCTCAACAGAAGACACTCACAGAGTTGAAACATCGCCTCTTCTCTGCACGAGTACTCACATTAATAGACTTGCAACAACCGTTTGAGATCGAGATAGATGCCTCTAACTATGCTATTAGGGTAGTCCTTACTCAACAGGGAATCTAGTGGCATATCATATTAAGACACTTTCAGACATAGTATGAAAGTATCCCACTTATGGCAAAGAGATGTATTCCATTCTGTAGGCCTACCGATAATGGAAGTATTACATTTTGGGAAAGGAAACAGTCATCCACACAGACCATCAACCCCTCCATTTCATATAGACACAAGGGAATTTACGGAATGATCACCATCAGATGTGTTCGACATACATGCAACAGTTCCATTTGAATATCAAGTACAAGAAGGGTAGCACAAATAATTTTACAGACTTCCTCAACTGACCACTGATCATGGCATTAACCATCATGCTGAACGTTTGTGGGCACGAGACTTCTGATTAGCCAATTCTCTACAAAACTGACACAAAACGCGACCAAACATACCATACGCTCTTAGAGGGTTGTTGAGGAAAATTAATTACCTATCATTTAATTGTCAACCCAGGGGTTTCATAAAACTTGTGAAGGATGCATGCACTATATATGCTAGAAATTAACTTCCAATTTAGATCAATATAACTACTTAACCAAATAACGACAAACCAAATTCACCTATTCTAATTCAACAATCATTTCAAAGGAAATTATAGTACAGTGTTTGGAATTGAAATCTTAATCTATCACACTTGCAGGAATTGAAATATTAATCTACCACACTTGTAGGAATTTAAGTCTTAATCTACCACACTTGCTATAATTGAAAATCTCACCACTCTTTCAAAAATGAAATGGCATGAAATGAAATATACTCTAAGAGATCATGTGTGCATTATCAAATAAGGATCCTATGAAATGAATAATCAAAACCACATGATATGAAATGAAAGCAAAAACAATAATTCTTAACCTCTAGATATGAATGCAAATAAAAACAATCACTCTTAACCTCTCACATAGGAAAAGACATGAAAGAAATAAATCTTAATCTATGAAAAACAATAATCTTAATCTATGAAAAAAAATAAATCTCACACATTACAGATGGCCAATCCAAAAGCATGAAGGATGGAAAGTTGAGAGGCTCCAAATGCAAGCATAACCAAATGAAAGTGAACATCACTCATGAGCATCGTGCCAAATCCAAATTCTATATTCAAAGCAAGAGAATTTCCCCAACCTTTTACATCTAAAATGATATGAGAAAAATTTCCCTATATATACAAAAAGATGAGAAGTTATCTCATTAATGAGATTCCATGAATCTCTCCCTGTATCTACAGAGTTACAATGATAAGACACATGTCTTCTTAGAGTTTCAATACAAATACGAAATGAGACACATATCCTCATGATCCCATGATCTTCTCCACTCAAATTCGAATTTGGTTTTGGGAGGCCATATAAGGGTGTTTTAGAAGATTCCTTTTGACCTACACATGTCAACAATCTCATCCCACTTGTTAAGTATAAGCATATTCACATTATTTTCTAATTTTTAATGATAAATGCATTTAAAAATGCTAAGAATTAATAATGTTTGGAAAAACATAAATGTGAACTAATAATGATAATGGTAAGGTAAATGTAATGAAATGGAGGTAAATGTAATGAAATAGAGGTGGAGTGAAAGTGACAATATGGAAATATAAGTGAAAATGTAATGGAAGTGAATGACGATTTCAAGGCCCAACAAGGGTCAGCAAGTTCTAGATTTTCACCTCCAAGATTCTTTGTTATGCCATCTCGGAAACCTTTGTGTTTCTTCAAGCGAGCGTGTGAAGATGATTTGGAAAGTGCACTACAGTCGGGCCGATGGGCATTTCACGGTCGAGAAAATGGTGGCAATACTGTAGAAGTATTTCTATTGGTGATGAGTCTAGGTATTGCAACAAGAATGTTGCAACTCTGAGGGCTACCAGCTATACTTATTAACCCGTGGTTCATACAAACTTGGAGGTGACAGTGCCATATGCACAAGTAAAAGTGAAAGTACTACTTGTTGTCATTGCTCATCTGGTAAGAGAACCCAGGGGTTCCAAGCTAGACTTCTATAGGGTTAGAAGAAGCTTAACTCTTTGATGGAAGTGTAGAAATTCTCACTGTAGATTAAACTGATTATGCAATGTACTAAAGAAAAATACTTAATCTACTTTTATTATCAAACTTGAAAAGCTTAATCAATTTTGAGCAAGATCAAACAAAAAACATATAACAAAGAAGAAGAATCAATCGCACATGAAACACAGAAGAATACTTTGGGGAAAACCCCAGCTAAAAACTCTGCTATTTGTATTATCATACAAGGTGGAAATATATCAGAATAATACAAAGCCTTAGCTCTCACAGCTAACCAGCTCTCAGTACAATCCTCCTGGATGCTCACAGGCAATCAAGGTTTCTCACAAACCTTCTCCTCTGCCCTCCAAGCCTCCTATTTCCTTGTGTTGTTTCTCTTGGGTGATATAGTTGTAACATGTGTGATTCTCACCTCACACACTGCTCTAACCTCTACAGAAACTGTGCAATCCTCAAGGAACGTTGTTCCTTCTGCATGGATGAGTTTTCTTTATAGGAAAAGTTCTCCAACTAATAGTACAATGTCTCTGTCTTTAATCTCCACTGGGTCTTTGTCTGAACTGACATGCATGAGTTATTTATGAGAGAATATTCAGTTATCTAGAGTACAATAGTTGCATGCACACATGCATTAACTGAATGAACTCACAATTAGTTCCACAAACTATTTGGAACTAATCTAACAAGAATTAACTCAATTAATTGAGCTAACTAATTACAACTCAAATACAACTCATCCTTATCTCCTTAATTAAGGGATAACTTCCTCAATCAAAGGGACAACTGTTGCATGTCTTCACAAAGATTTCATGTTTGAATTTCTTCAATTAATTAATTCAAGATGAATTAATTAAATATTTTCAAATAGCTGGTGAGACTAAATTCAAATTTTAATTCTCAATTTTAATTCAAGGAAAAGTTAAAATTGGAATATATCCTAAAATGTTATCTATAGAAATGCTATTTTTAGCATTTCTTGTTGCTATTTTCAACACTCCCTCTCAACAAGAAATGAATTCAACTTGATCCCGATCTTGAACCTTTGGAATGTTCTGCATGCAACACTTCTCTCAAGTGTTGTTGCTCTAGCAACTCTAGAAACAAAAAATATCCAACCTGAATTAGAATGATGCCTCTGTCATCAAAGTCTCTTACTGTTATTGCCTTTGTCGACTAAAAACTATGCACCTCTTTTCTCTTTAGTATCTGACTACTCTAGTCTCTATCACTTTGATCTCTAATTGCATCAATCACACTGATTCCTCCTACTACATCCATGCTACTACTGGTCCTATCTCCCAGCACTGCATTCACACTACACCTCCTCTCATCATGTTGCATCGTGCTTCCCACTGCTGCACTGTAACTCCTTACTAAGAAGTAAGTAACTGATCTCCCAACTAACCTCTATGTTGGACTAGAAACACCATCTTATTCTAAAGCTCCCTTTACTACTCCATTGTATCTCTCACTACCCCCTCAACCAGTCTTACTACTCCTTGTCGGGGCTCCCATAGCAAGGTCTAATCAAAGAGGTTTGGTACCTCAAGGATCCTGCCCCTATTTCAGCCTTCATGGGACTATCAGTTCACATCACCCCACCTCACACTTGGAGGTATGGTTGCATGTCATCCCTCTGCTGACTTGGCTCGAAATTTCCCCCTATTGGAGGTCTCTACATGAGTGGATGCCTCCACTTGGTCTCCTCTCAACATCTCCAATTATGGCTCCTCCACAATTGTCTGAGACTTCTTCTGAGGTTGCATGTTGAGAGGTAATGTACTCTCCCTCTCAACCACCAAATATCTAACATTGGTCTTGCTCCTCAAGGCATTGCATGCTTCTTTGACCTCGAGAGAATATAATTTTTGTACCTGTGAATTGATCTGTTTCACCTGTTTCATGGTGATGTGTCTAAGGAAAACCTTTCCCTTAATGAAGACAACATCGTAGCCTTTATCCTCCAACATCGTGATTGATACCAAGTTCTTCTTTAGTCCAGGCACATACTTCACATCTGTCAAGGTGATAGAAAACTCCATGCTCCCTCTGAAAAGCAACTGTGTGCACTCCTGGAACACTATACCTTACATCGTCACCCATGTCTATGAGTATCTTGAGGTCTTTCTCCTCCAAGGTACTGAATAAACTTTTATAGTCGGTCATGTGGAATGAGGCCGCATTGTCAAGAAACCAACCACAACCCATCATTGATGAAACCATGCATGCGATGAGGGTGAAGTCCAACTCGAACTGAGAGGCCAATGCCTCACCTTTAGATCCTTCAGAGGATCCCTTCTTGGACTTCTTCTATGGGCAATTAGTCACATAATGACCCATATCATGACAATTAAAGCATCTTACTTTAGATTTTTCACCCTTCTTCCCTCCATGAGATGAACTCAATTTGGGATGAGAATCCTTCTCCTTCTCTTTCCTTGCCTTACTTACTAAGGCTAGATTTTATTCATCATCATGCTTAGATGAAGAAGCATCTCTGGTGCTTCTCCTAATCTCCTCCTACATCAAATCCAACCACAGTCATTCCAAATCTGGCAGTTTCTCTCTTCCATTCACTAAGTCCTCATCACTATGCCAGCTCTTAAGAAGATTGAGGAGAGCAAGACTTACCATATCATGATCGGTTGTCGTGATTCCTACACTTCCAAGCTCATCTCTGTAGGTAGTGAGCTTGTTCACATATGTAGAAATAGTGTCACCCTTTTCACACTTGATTTTTTGAAGCTTGTCCTTCAATGCCAATTTCCTCTGGTTGCTTCTATTCTAATTTAGTTCCTTCAATGTCTTCCACATTGGAAATGGAGTCTCCTTCCGATGGAGACTCGAGACAATAAGGTATCTAACTCCCTCCAAAAGAATCCTCCTCTCTTTTGCCATACATTTCTTCCATTCCGCCAATTCTTGAGCATTAGCTGCTACTAGCTTGGGGACTTCTTGATCAATGAAGTCCTTCAAACCATTGTCTTCTAATACCACTTCCATGTGATCCTTCCATGCTATGTAATTCGAGCTTCCATCCAGGACATACTCGAGTCTCAAGCCATTGAATGCCATTGGTGAACTTTGATATGTGACAAGAAATTGTTAATGTACCTACAATCAAGAACTTCAAACTTCAGACTTTTCCCTTCTCAATATGTTATTCACAACTTTGATCACCTTTGCTTCAACACCATGCAGAAATTCTCACTGTATATTAAAATGATTATGCAATATATCAAAGAAAAATACGTAATCTACTTCTACTATCAAACTTGCGGAAGCTTAATTGATTTTGAGAAAGATCAAAAAGAACACATTTAACAGAGAAGAAGAATCAATCACACATGAAACACAGAATAATAGTTTGGGGAAAGCCTCAGCTAAAAGCCACACTATCTGTATTATCATACAAGGTGGAAATACATCATAATAATACAAAGCCTTAGCTCTCATAGCTAACCAACTCTTAGTACAATCCTCTTGGATGCTCACAGGCAATTAAGGCTTCTCACAAACCTTCTCCTTTGCCCTCCAAGCCTCCTATTTCCTTGTGTTGTTTCTCCTGTGTGATCCAGCTATAACCCGTGTGATTCTCACCTCACACGCTACTCTGGCCTCTATAGAAACTGCACAATCCTCAAGGAATGTTGTTCCTTCTGCATGGATGAGTTTCCTTTATAGGATTTGTCCTCCAACTGAGAGTACAATGTCCCTATCTTTAATCTCAACTAGGTCTTTGTCTAAACTGGCATGCATGAGTTATTTATGAGAGAATATTTAGTATCTGGAGTACACTAGTTGCATGCATGCATGCATTAACTGACTGAACTCACAATTTGTAGAAATTCTCTCTGTAGCTTAAACAGATTATGTAATGTACTAAAGAAAAATACTTAATCTACTTCTACAATCAAACTTTTGGAAGCTTAATCGATTTTGAGCAAGACAAAATAGAACACATATAACAGAGAAGAAGATTCAATCACACATGAAACACAAAAGAAATAACTCTGGGAAAGCCTCAGCCTAAAACCCAAATCTTTGTATTATCATACAAATGGAAATATGTTCGAGTTACAAAAAGAATCAGTGCTCAAGCTATCCTACTCTCTCTACAATCAAACAATTCTACCCATAGATAGTCAAAGGCTCTCACAACCTTCTCCTCTACCCTCCAAGCCTCCTATTTCCTTGTGCAGTTTTTCCTGGGGTCCAGTGCTTCCACTTGTGTGAATTCCCACCTCACATTCCTCACTTGGCTCAGAAATAAGTACACAAACCTGAAGGAGATAAATCCCTCTGCATGGATGAGTTTCCTTTATAGGAAAAATTCATCCAACTAATAGTACATTGCCCCTCCTCTGATCTCAACTAGGTCTCTAACAGAACTGACATGCATGAGTTATTTACAAGAGAATATCTAGTTATCTAAAGTGCAGCAGTTACATGTATGCAAGCATTAACTAACTGAACTCACAATTAATTCAACAAACTATTTGAATTAATCTAACTGGACTTGACTCAATTAACTGAGCCAACTAATTACAGCTCAATATTACAACTCATCCTTATCTCTTTAACTGATGGATAAATTCCTCAATTA
>APFE030421251.1:23716-35441 GCA_000404065.3 Pinus taeda
AATACCCCTTAATACAACTTCCTTTCCTTCCATAGAAAATTTCATGAAAAGTTCTTGAAAATTAAAAGCTTTTGTACCCAAGGATTGTAGCCATTGGACTCCTAGTACAACATCAGCACCTCCCATTGGAATGGAAAGCATTGGGCTAGTCAATACATATTCTCCCATGGATAGCTTGATATTATGGCACTTTTGAGAGAAATTTATTGTTCCTCCATTTTCAACCATACTTGACACTTTGGTGTTGGATATAAGAAGCAATTCAATTCTTTTGCTATCTTACAATGAATAAAATTATGGGTACTTATTGAATCAATCAACACTATTACCTTTTTCTTCTTGATTTGTCCTTCTATCTTGATGGTTTGCAGAGTGGTAATTCCTGCCAATGCATTAGAAGATATGGTCGAATTAATTTATTCTTTATCTAGGATTTATTCCTATATTATATCCTCTTCTTTTGACCTTTCTTGCTCCTTTTCTTCTTCCTCTTCAAAATCTATGTAGAATAATTTCTTCTCAGCAGACTTATGACCTTTAGTGTATTTGCTTTCACAACTATAACAAAGCCCTTTTTCTGTTTTTTCTTCCAATTGTTGTGGTTTCAACCTTATAGGTTGTGGAAGACTAGGGGCAACAACACTTCCATCTTTATAGTTGTGAGTGGTATTCTTCTTGGTTGCCATAATTTTGCTTTCCATTTTTCTTGCTAACCTAAATGCCTTCTCTAATGAATTAGGTTCCCAAAGGAAAACATCATGCTGGATATTATCCTTTAAAGTCCCTATGAACACATCAATCCTATGCTCCTCTAGAATATTATTTTACCCTTATGTTCAATTTTTGGAACTCCTCAATGTGCTCCATTATTGAACCCTTTTGTTTGAGACCTATCAATTGGCTCAAAAAAGTGTTTCTTTTTGTATCCTCATAATGTGCTATCAATTCTTCCGTAAAAATTGCCCAAGTGATAATTTTTTTACGAGATCAAATCCATTGATACAATACAAACTGATTTGGTTCCAAATATAAAGTTGCAATATGTACCTTTTGTGTGTTTTGCACATTATTGAGATCTAAAAATTGCTCCACCTGTAATATCCATGTTTCGAGATCCTTGCCATCAAACTTCCTCATATCGATTTTTGGAATATGGTGGGCCTTTGATCCCACATTAGAGTCTATGAAATCATGATTAACATTTCTTTTGTTCGCATCATGAGTTTTCTTTTCTACCTTTTCACCATTAGTAATTATTTCTTGTAGAAAATTTGTCAAATATGTCTTCAAATCTGCCATGTGTCTCTTCAAATATGTCTTCAAATCTATATTCAAATCATCCATCTTAACTTCCATGCACTTTATCTTAGATTCCATGCCATTTATCTTAGGTTCTGTTAGCTTTTGTGAGATTGACATTTGTTGCACTTGGTCTTGTAATTTTAATATATCATGTAGCATTTCTTCCTCTTCTTCATGAGTCATGCTAGAGCTTTCAGGTTTCTTAGTAGGTCTTTGCATTTTCTTTCCTTAGGGTATCAGTTACCGATAATAATTCTTTACTATTCCCTTTGAATCCTTCAAAATAAATTTTCAAACCAAGCTTAAGAGAAAATTTAAAAAGATCTACACACCTTTTTTCACTTTATAGGAGCTCGATATTGCCTCTAATGTATCTCTGTACTTTCCAATCATCTAGTTCTAAAATGGCGACTTGCAATAGCCCTCTATTTCCTCTTTCCAATGCCACCAGTCTGATCCAAATTGGATTCTCCAAGGAAGAGTTATGCGAAATCTCCCATGGTGACTTGATTATAGACTAGTTCAGTAGAGCGAAATTGTATGACGTGGGAGGAGTCACTTTTTCAACATTTGGCTATGAAGAACATATAAAAGAAACTGTTGTCCGTCCTCTTTCTGTAACTTCTTACGAAATTTCAATCTGATGCCCAAAGTGAAAGTTATGACTATTTTCCCCAGGTTACCTGTTTGGAATGTAATTCAGGAGTCTGCAAAAAGACCAACTTCCTTAGATCATATCTCTACAAATATAGTACGAAAAGCTCTGAAATTCAGACCTGAGGTTTAGTGCGATATCTTCTTAAATGGGGTTTTCTTTTAGCTTCTGAAATGTCGCACAAAAAATTTATAGTGAAAATGCCACGATGGCCTATTTGGAGTAGCAAAACCCTAGAATCAAAAGCTCTCATACCAAATGTTATGAAATCAGCTCACAAAAAGATAGAAAAGATAGATCAATGCCTTAGAATTCAGCCTCTTTGAGGGGGAAACCTCCTTTACATTACATAAATGAACAATTCTTGGATGATTCAAATGAAAAAATATCCTTTCGATATATAGGAGTCTAAGGAGTACAATATAAGCTAGCTGACCTAACAATAATAATATAAAGCCACAAAAATAACAATAGAGGGATTCTATGGGCGTAGTAATAACAATATGGGGACAATAGGGGCACAACAATATTAATAAGGGATAAAACTACAATAGTAATGGGGTAATCACTAGTATTATAGGGACCCAACATTTTATTTGCTCCTTGCTTGTCTTTCTCACCCACCTGCAAATAATAATTATGTTTTTTTCTTTTATTATTATATATTTTTATTTTTATTTTTAGAAACACCTAGGCTGCCTCAGAGAGGTTTTCAGCCTAGATATCTACCCTGTGTGCCTCAAGGAATTTTTTCACCTAGGGATCTTCTTATCCTTTTCATTTTTCTTGTCCTTGTGCTGCCTCATGAGGTTTTCAACCCAAAGATGGGACTCAGGTGCCTCATGGAGGTTTTCCCCTGAATCCTTATTCTTTTTTCCTTTTTCAGTGACCTGATGAGGGAGTAGCTGCAACTTGCTCCACCATCATCACTGTATTATTGATATTGTCAAAGAACTCTTCTTTCAATAAAGGCCTCTTGTACATTTTCAATCGATGTCCATTAACTAGCAATGGAATGGCTTCTTCATCAATAGTTATGATTTGCACTGATCCATTGTCATAGCATCCTTCCACCACATAAGGTCTGAGCCATCTTGTCCTTAGCTTGCCCTTCAAGTCTTTATACTTGGAATCATATAACAATGCCTAGTCTCCCTCTTGAAATTTCTTCTCCTTGATATGTTTATCATGCCAAATCTTCCTCTGAAGCTGAACTATCTCTGTATGTAGGAGGGTTTGCATTCTGAATTCATCCAAGCCATTCAGATGTAACAACCTTTATTTCTATGCATGACTGAGAACCAAATCTAGTTGGGTTGCCATCCTCAATGTGTTATATTCAAACTCAATGGACAACAAAGCATTTTTCCCATAGACCAGCTCATAGGGTGTAAATCCAATGGTGTTATTCCATGTTGTATTATAGGCCCAAGTGGCATCAACTAGTCTCTTTGCCCAATACTTCTTGATTCTACTCACTGCCTTGGTTAAGATGTTCTCCAATTCCCTATTGGTCACCTCCACTTTCCCATTAGCTTATGGATGATAAGAAGTGTGGGTCCTATGCTTGATTTTGAGATGGCTGAGCAGTTCTTCAGTCATGTTGGAGGTAAACTGGCTACCTTGTTATGTGACTAGCTCTCTAGCATACCCAAATTTGTAGAATATATTCTCCCTTAGGAACTCAGCCACCCTCTTTTCTGTTGTTGCCTTAATTTCTGTAGTTTTAGCCCACTTATTCAAATAATCAGTGCACACAATGATGTTTTTTTTTTTGCTTTGAAGGAGGGTTAATAGGCCCAATGAAGTCCTTGCCCCACTTGTCAAATGGCTCAAAAGTCACTTGAGGTTGTAGGGGCATTTCATCTCTTGGAGTAGTCTTTCCCATCCTCCAGCACCAATCACACAGACTATTGTATATTTTTACATCCTGATGAAGAGTAGGCCAATAACGACCTGCTTGCAATACTTTGGATGTTGTCCTCTTTGCTGCAAAGTGACCTCCATAAGGCCCATCAGGATAGGTTAGAAGGATGTCAAAGACATCCTCTTCCCTTACACACCTTCTCAATATTTGATCTGGGCCAAGTTTTAATACATTTCCCCCAATCCAAGTGAAGGGGGCGCTTTTCCTGAATGTCTTGCTCTTTTCTTTGGAGGGCAAGTTTGGTGGGAACTGTGTTGATACCAAATAGTTTGCTATATCACCAAACCATGGGGAGAGAATAGAAATAGCAAAAAAATTCTCATTTGGTAATTGGTCATCCCCCATTGCTTCTTCACCTGTAGGTAGATTCATCCTAGATAGAAAGTCAACAACAACATTTTCCTTACTAGGCTTATCAACAATACTTAGATCAAACTACTGTAATAAAAGAAACCATATTATAATCCTAGCATTCACATCTAGTTTGTTCATTAAATATTTAATTGCAACATGATCAGTATGCACAAATGTTTGATAGCCTGTAATGTAATGCCTAATTTCTTTTAATGAATGCACAATAGCTCGGAGTTCCTTTTCGGTCACAGTATAGTTTAGCTCATCCTTTAACACATTCTTACTGATAAAATAGATGGCATAGGGAAATTTCTCCTCTTCATGACCTAAGGCTACTCCTATGGCTTTTTGTGAGGCATCAGTATGAATATGAATGGGGAGGGCCAAGTTTGGGCCTCTAAGGGTTGGTGCAATGGTTAACTTACCCTTTAGAATGTCTAAGGCCTCTTGACAACTCTTTGACCATATAAACTTAGAAACTTTGGCCAACAACCCGAACAGAGGAGAGGCCAACTTGCTAAAGTCCTTCATGAACCTCCAGTAGTATCCAACTAACCCTAAGAAACTCCTGGAATCTCTCTACTTTTGTGGAGGTGGGACCTTTTGGATGATTGCTGTTTTGTTTGTGTCCACCTGCAGTCCTTGCTGAGATATTGAATGACCTAGCACAATTCCTTTAGTCGTTAAGAATTCACATTTTTCTGGACTGAGAGATAGATTCATTTCAATGCATTTTTGTAATACTTTGCCTAGGTTAGTAAGGGATTCTTGGAAATCACAGCCATAAGGTGTAAAATCATCCATATAGATTTCCACGTCATCATGTACTAAATGAGCAAAAATACTCAATACTTCTCTCTGGAAAGTGGCAGGACCATTGCATAGGCCAAATGGAAGGACCCTATAGGCAAAAGTACCTCAAGGACAGTGAATTTGGTCTTATCCTGGTCTTCTGGGCATATTTGGATTTGGTCGTACCCACTAAATCCATATAGGAAGGAAAAAACTTCTTCCCTGCTAGGCCATCTAGCACTTGGTCAATGAAGGGTAGGGGGAAAATGATCCTTCTTTGTGGCTTTGTTCAACTCCCTTTAATCAACACAAATCCTCTACATACAATTTTTCTTGGGAACTAACACTAAAGGAGAGACCCGCTCACTGTCTAAGATAGGGTAAATGAATCCTAGATCAAGTAGTTTTTGCAAATCTTCTTTGACTATCTCTTTAAGAGCTAGATTCATCCTCCTTTATGGTTGCCTGATTGGCCTGCAACCTTCTTTGATGTATATGTGGTGAGTACACACTGAGGGGTGTACTCCCTTCATTTCCTTATAACTCCAAGTGAAGGCTTCTAGGTTCTATCTCAACATGTTGCATAGATTTTCCTCTTCTAAAGCATAAAGAGATGGATTAATTTTCAAAGTTTTCTCTAGGCCAAATTCTATGATTTTGACACAGAGTGGGTTGGAACTGGCCAAGCAGAAGTCAATTGGATGATTGTTTTGGGTTTCCCTTAATTCTTCTTCTAATGGTAATGAACTAGGAATTGGATTTTGGAGCACGTGTTCAATTAAGTCATCGTCATCTTGTTGTCCTCCTCTATGGTTGCTTCCAAAGCATAAAGTTGGGTAGAATAAAGCTCATGATCTTCCTCCTCCTCCAACCATAAAGGTAAACCATGCTCTAGGGAAGGTTGAGTAGGAGGGTATAGGAATAATTGTTTGGACATATGCTCATTCTTGACAGTCATATCCCCAGCTTTGCAGCTAATGTAAGCATCATATGTGGCCAACCATTGCCTCCCAATGATGAGAGGGTAACCAGTAAGCTTATCCTTAGGCTAGAGAACTAGGAAATCTATAGGGTACTCCCAGGAGTCAATGGAGACCATCAATCCTCCACAATTCCCTCAGGGGTGACTGTGGAATGGGCTGCAAGTTGCAGAACTATTGTGGTCTTCCTTAATGACTCTTGGAGGTTGAGCTTGAGCATAGTGTCCTTGGTCATCACATTAATGGAAACCCCAAGATCGATCAGAGTGTGTGGGAAAATGGTGCCATTGATGTGGACATTTACTATAAGGCTTCTAGGGTCTAAATATTTTGGACATATTACCTACCCCATCATTAAGTTAGACAACTACCCAATGAAATTAATGGTAGGGGAATCCCTTTTTTTTCTTCCTAGATGCTTGAAGAACTTCTCCTTAATCAACTTATTGAAAATGGGAACATCTTTGATTGCCTAGAGAAGGGGGATATTTACACATAGATTTTTCAATTCTCCCAAAAGTTCAATTTCTTCTAGGGTAGGCTAGAGTGGTTGGGTTAATCTCTCAGGAAAGGTTGGATTTACTTTAAGGTTTCTTTCCTCTCTTTCTTCCCCAAACTCCCTATGTGGAAAGGGAGGTTAGTTATCAGGGAGAATTCTCCCAGATCTTAGGTTGATCTCCTGGATTTCTACAGCATAACTTGTGTATGATGTCTCTCCACTGTATTCTTGTTGAGCTTGCCTATTGTTTGGGTTTGGATTTGGCTTGGCAGACATCTGGGGTTGCTAAGGTGGATCAAAGTGCAAGAGTTGTGGTTGGGTAGGTGGTGGAGGCAATAGGGATGGAACATTGTTGAATTGGCGCCTCCACCCCTGGGGTGGTGTATTCCACAGAGGTTGTGGCTAAACATAAGGTTGAAATGACTAGATGGATGGCTGGGAATGATACTAAGATGCATAGGACAAAGGAGGGGGTGTAGACTAGGAAGGATGAGCAGGGGGTCCCCAAGAAGGTATAGTTGTGGTTTGGTTGGCGTTGTAATATGCATGGGATGACCCTTGCATACCCTGCTGGTATGGTCTAGGCCTAGGAGGCCTCCTTTGGTTGATGTAGCAAAGCTACTCAATGACCCCTTTATCTCCTTGATATATAGCTTTGAGTCCAGGTAAAGAAGGGGACTTGTCTATGGAGTGTTTTTCTTCACAGACTGAGCAAATCTTAATACAGTTCAATGGGCATTCATTCCTAGGATGCCTCTTGGTGCATTTAGGACAAAATATGGCCAAGGCTCTCTCTACTTCCTCTTGCTTCCTTTTGATGCTCATCGTGTCCAATTGCAAGGGAAGGATTTGTAGCATATCAATTTTGAAATATTATAGCATATTTCCAATTTCACCCTTAATGGATAAGTTGGAGGATGATGTACTGGCCATAGGTTGACTACCCCTACCCTTTTTCCTGGTTTCCATAGTGTTATCACTCAGGTTGTCCCTAAGCTCCTGAAGGGATACAGCCGAGGTAACCACAAACCAATCTTTGGATTACAGGTTCTAGCCTACCTGCAATCAGAGAGGGCTCTCTCTTGATGATTTAGCTTTGTTTATGATGATTTTAGTCTAGTTATTGGTTTCAGTGGGTTTTGTTTAGGTTTGGATGGTGTTTGAATGGAAGGAAGGTGCATTCAAGCAGAGAGGCATGCCTAGAGTGATAAGTTTCAAACCATTGGGCATGGAGTCAAGGAGTAGGACCGCAGGTAGGTTTTCTTGATCACAAGAGGAATGTGGAGCAAGGTAGCTGCACATGAAACAACCTTCAAGCTAAAGAGATGGGGTGAAATGTAAGGAATGAGAGGCAATTAAGAATCTCTCAATCAGCTTAATAGAGGGAAGCAAAAGGAGCTCTATCTAGGGGCAGTTAAGAATCCCTGGACAACTGTCATACATGGTGAATTAGGGCAAACATGAGCCATATGGAATTCATATTTATGCCTAAAACAGATGAAAAACATAAAGAAACAACAGAAATTGAGCATAGAGTGCAATTAAACAAATTCTAAGCTATTCTTTCTTTCTGCTGCTTAGATAATGATATATGAATGGAAGGACAGAGGTAAGAAACACTTATTGAGTCAAGAATTCCATAGTCACTCTTCAACCATTAAACACAGTACACAATTCATTCTCCGAGCTCGTAAGTAGTCTTTGATTATAGAAATTATCAAATATACAGTGTGAGTCTCTGCTCAGGCAAAACATCCAACCAACAAAAACCAATCCTTCTTACATTGTTCAGGGCCCTCTTTATAGGTAAAATATCCAGAAGAATTTATTACAACCGGCCTAAACAGGTCTGCGGGAAAAAGGTTTTTAAAACCTAAACTTGTGATGAAATTAAATGCAAATAAAATATCTACTGAGCTATCTCAGAAGCAACTGAATCAAAAAAGTTAATGTAGTGTCTTCTGTGACTTGGTGCAGTGTTGTTGCAATAACTGAGATTTGAGCTTTGGTCCACTGATATTATGTGAGTTTTAATGTGCAATCACTCTGATGATGGGGTTTGAATGGTTCTTCGCCGCAACACTGATACACTTTGACATGGATTTTGGCTTCACATCTGCTCTGATACTCTTTAATTCCTGAACTGGGTCTTTCTCTTTCTTTTGATACGTTTAAAACTGTAAAATCGGGCCTTTTCTGCTCTTTTCGGCGCAAAGACAGCTATGGAATCAAAAGACTCACTAAATATTCTCCAATATGGCCCATTTCTCGCCTCCTAAGATGCTTTTTCGCATTTGCGCACCCTTCTTTGGCGGGTGACGCCAACATGACGTCAGCGGTGGGTCCTGGTACGGCGGATGACATCAGCAGGGTGACATGGCAGGGTGACGCGACAGAGTGTTAAATGGCACGGTGCCTTATATGCTTTTGCGATGCGATAGAGGTAACTGAAATGCTGCGATCTATGATGAATTTGCAGTAAAACCTGTTTTAATGATAAATCATGTTTTAAGTGAAATATATGAATGAATGGAGGCATGCTGTGAGGAAGCATTTTTTATGCGATATACTCTTGATGCCTTAGCAATGTCGCATCGAAGCAAAGGGAAGCGGCATGCACTTTGGGAACAAGACTCTTGTGACCACCGATTTCCGATTTTTGATATCGCATCGGCGGAAAGGGGAACGGGCATATATATGTGGCATATAGTTTTTGTGATACGCCGATTTGAAAAATGACATCGGCGGAGCATCCATCGGGGAGAACAAAAAATGAACAACATTACTTTTGAGACCTCCGACTGCGATAATTGCGTCGGAGGGGGTCCAAAGGGATCGAAAGAAGAAGAGTTTCATGCTTTGGAAGGAGTCCATTGCATTGGAAGATGGTTTTAAAGGGGCCAGATAAGGGTGTTAGGACCCAGAATTGACCAATTTTGACCTTATATTTTCATCATAATATTATCCTTTTCAGTCACAAGTTATAAGCTTTGATTACACAATGACTTAATCGCCCCAAGGAATTATAACCTATAGTTGTTGTAACACCAGAAACATCAACTACGCAATTGCTGCAACACCAGAAGCAGCAACTACGCAGTTGCTACAGTCAGCAACAAAAACCATCTAAAGCCGGTATTTTGCATCAGCTAGGAACAACAACGGCAACTATTTGAGGAACGCTGACGTGGCTGATCAAGCAGTTGTCCAAAGCGGGTAGAACACAGTTACCAAGACTCAAAACTGGAATAGTATGGGGAAACGACGAAGGGAATGTGTGAATTCCAAAGAAGACGATCGAAGATGGTTACCAGCTGTGTAACAGCCAGAACCTAAACAAAGAATATATTATCATACTGTTGCAACAACATTTCTGTAATTCTTATTTTTGATTAAACGGGTTAACCGAATGAACCGTAACAATCTATTGTAATAGATGTCTCCTCTATAAAGAGGAGACATCTACATTAGTCAAGGGAGGATGGTCTGTAAGTGAAATTTTGAGAATATCAGCAAGTCTGAACTTTATTGTATTCGAATCTTTTGACAGATGAATAGAAGAATGTTCTGAGCATTTAAGCTATTCTCCGTGTTCTAGGGAATCTTGTGAGAGGGACTAGGACCACCTTCTTCACAAGATTCACCCATTTATTTTGCTGTCAAGTGTGTAAGTGTGTGATAGTTTCTTTCTACAGATACTCTGTTTGGATTCTGTAGCATTACGGATTGCAATTTTGTTTTGCTAGCACTCTGTTTTATTAAGTTATTTGAAGTTATGCAAGTGTATTTCACCGGTGAATCTGAGTGCAGTGTGTGTTAGCAATCTGATTCCAGGGGCAGGTGCTGAACGTCCTCACCCTGGAGGATAGGGTCCTGATCCTCTGCCAACAGAGCATCCATCTCTTTGCTTTCCAGATTTTGTAATTTTAATTAATTCCTTTTATTTTATCAGCACTGTGATAACTTAGCATAAGAATTAAGTATACTACAACTCTTAATGCTTTTAGAATTTAAGTACAGACAGTACGCGGTAGCCTTTGGAATAAAAAGACTTTCCCAGGTTGACAATTAATGTGGTAATTGATTGTTTAATTAATAAACAATTCAACTAGCCAACATTTTGGCACCGTTGCCGGGGAAGGCAGCTAAAGATTTCTAAAAGCATTAATGATTTCTTTGTGAAAATAACAAGTGCATGAGAGGACGCAAGAAACCTAATTTCACAGGCGATAAGGGAGGAAGAAAGACTTTTATTTACGAAATCATCTCAAAGGCTGAAACATCACAGAGGACGAGTTCCCAGAGGCCTCAAATCCAGTACTTCTCACAAACAGATCGACAGACAGAGGAGGTATTGGGGCCTGAAAGGAAGCTGGAAGTATCAGAATACACTGAGGAACTGGTAGAAGAACCTGAAGAACCTGAAGATACAGAAGATAAAGTAAGTGACTCAGGAGAAAGACCAATGGAGGATAACAGAACAGAAGGAAGGGGGGAGAACTCACTCTCTACCCTGGAATTCCCCATTGGGGACCTGCCGAGAGGAACGAATCCTATGAAGAACATTCCCCTCTCAGCGCTACCCAATTTCCATGGGTTATCCTCTGAAGACCCAGATGAATTCCTCTTTGAATTCGATATATTATGCAGAAGTTATGATTATATGAGCCCTAATAAAAAACTAAAGCTGTTTCCAGCAACACTAAAAGGGAATGCGTTGAGATGGTTCATGAGCTTAGGAGCTCAGGCAATCACCACCTAGGACCAGATGAAAGAAGGATTCTTGGCCAAATATCAAGATTACTTCTGAACAAGAGAAAGGAAGGAAGAACTGTTTAAGATGGTTCAGAAGGAGGATGAGAGCTTAGAAGATTTTGTGGAAAGGCTGCAGTATAACCTGCAGAGGTCTGATCACCCCAATATGAGTAAAGACATTCTGAAAACCATATTGTTGAAAGGGGTAAGAGGTGACTACTTGGACATGTTGAACATGCTGGGAAAAGGGGACATCTCCAAAGAACCATTTGATCAAATTATCAATCTCTGCATGAGGTGCTCAAGAGGAGCAGGGAACAGATCAAAGAGCAGAGATAATGTGTATTCAAGAGTTCAGAAGTCAGCCAGTGGAGGAGCAACAGGAGCTGAAATAGGTAACTTATTAGAAGAATTTAAAACTGAAATTTTAAGTTCTTTTGCTTCACAAATCGATGCTCTGC
>APFE030421255.1:0-28373 GCA_000404065.3 Pinus taeda
GGTCACCGATTAAAGATCTATCATAAGCCACTCTCAAAGGAGGAATTTTTCAAAATCTTTCAGGATAATTCTGCAATAAGGGTGGTGAAGAATCCTTCTTCTCCATCAGCCTAGTCCTTGATCTTTTTCCGTTTCTATATATATATATATATATATAAGCCCAAAACCAATCACAGATTGGCAGTCTTATACAGAAAATACAGGGCGAAAATCAGAATATTTTGATGCCCTATATTTTCCAAAAAAAAAAATTCTCTCTCTCATTCCAAAATTTCATGTCACTTCCCTTCATTCCACTCCACTTCACTTCATTTCATTCCACTCAACTCATTTCATCTCATTTCATTTCATTTCATCCCGCTAATAAAAGTCTTGTCATGACCACTTTTCATTCACTCAATCATCATTTATCCATCTCCATTCAGTCATATGACCATTGTGTCTGCAGCTGAATCCTGTTTCCGCAGTTGCAAACTTATTCCGCAGCTAGCACCCTGTCATTCAACAATGCCAGTCAGATGATAGTAAAAAATAATAAAAATCAAATGCACTTATGACCGAGAACATATTATGAAGACATGAGGCACCTAAAAGCATCAACAAGGAGTAGCTGATCAAAGGTTAATGGACAAAAAGTGGCAAGAATTCCAAGGTATGAGTAGAAATTTATTTCAAATAGCATTCAAAACATATTTTTGCATAGTTATGAAACCATAGCTCCACTATATGCAATGATTGGCATTGATAGCCTCCATAACCGCTCCACGACCTATGACTCCTCCATAAACCATGCATTTATTTTTCAAACGGCCTCATGATTAGCCTTTGGATTTAACTCATGTTGG
The DNA here is from genome assembly GCA_000404065.3 of Pinus taeda. Taxonomy (NCBI): domain Eukaryota; kingdom Viridiplantae; phylum Streptophyta; class Pinopsida; order Pinales; family Pinaceae; genus Pinus; species Pinus taeda. The sequence continues at coordinate 846 of APFE030421255.1, forward strand.
CTGCACTTTGACACTCCACCTGTAATCATGGGACGTGGTCGATTTGATCACGGCTCTTCTCCACCGCACAAATTCCACAGCCATTTCATGAGCGTGTTTACGTCTACTTCGCAGCCATCCAGTTTAAAATTCTGTCAAGTTCACTTTACTACCCTACTATTTTATTGAAGCCACGGTTGCATTTCCACCTTGTTCGCATAAGCCTCCACTCCATTCCGTGAATTCACTCCTGCTACATGTTCTCTGTTTTCCATTTACAGTCACTGGTTTTTTCTCCATAAACCCTGTTCACACGCACTAACCCAGGCATCTCACCTCCGCTAAACCCTTACTCACACAGACGAATTTTAAGACAGAAGGAAGGAATGGGTCTGTTGTTGAGAGCAGAACCGAAAGTGCCTAAGTTTATGGACGGGTACCCGCAATTGAAAAACATACTGAAGAAGGCCTGGTGGGTACAATTTATTCAAAAATTCAAAGGCTACAATAAAGAGATTACAAAGACTTTTGTGGGATCTTTTAACGGTCTGAAGGTGGAAATTGGGGACCTCAAGTTTACAGTCACCGAGGCATCTATAGCAGCCACTACGGAACTCCCACAGGACGGAGAACGCTGGTTCAAGAACGAGAGCGTTGACGAGAAGGCTTGGTGGGTTATCCTACGCAATCCAGGTATGGATGTAACTATTTTTAAACGAGGAATCCCTGTCCATGCTTTAGAAGATAAGTGGGCCAGTTTATTGTTGATTATCCAAAAGGTCATTACATATGAAGGCCCTTTCAGGTCAATGTACATGTACCACACTCGGTTGCTGATGAATTTCTTAAAAAATCAAACCCTCAATCTACCTTACTTTTTATTAAACAGCCTGAAAAAGATGTCTACAACTGTCCAAAAGAATATGGAGGACATAGAACCCCACCTGTACCATCACGGTCTTGTGAAAATTTTAATAAGAAAAATAGTTGAAAGAGAAGAAGGACACCTGGGAACAGTTTTGGTTAGGAACTTCTTTCAAGATCCACCTGAGACACCAAAGGGTAGCTCAGCAAGGAAGGGTGGGAGGAAGGAGACAAGTGTGAGAATTCAAGACACTCCTACTAGCAAAACTAAAGAAGTTAGTCAAGAAGAGAGGCTGGAAAGAACTAAGGATGAGAAGCAAAGAAAACCAAAAGGGAAAAGAAACATAGAAGTTATATATCAAACCCCAGAGCCTTCCCAAAAAGAAGACCACCAGACACTATCTGAAAGACTAGCTTATCTTCAGAAACAATCAGCTGCAGCCAAGAAGAAAGGAAAAGAAAAACAAAGTATGGAGGAAGAAGACACTAGTCCATAGCATTTAAGGAGAAGCTCCAGGCTTAAAGGGAAATTAAGGACAGTACAAACCAAAGGGCCCTACTTTATTGATTTAGGAGGGGAAACACTGGAAGACCTCCAGCAGGCCGTAGCCCACGACATTGTCAGCCAAATATTGACACCAAGTCCTCCAGATGTTTGATATAACGTCACAGACATCTATAAGTTTTTGGGGGGGATTAATTGCAACATGGTTGACAAAGTCTCCAAAAATTGCAAATGTTACCAACATTGTTGAACCAATAGAAGCACCCTTTCCAATGGTGATAGTAATGTTTTCAGCTGCAACAAGGGCATCATTCCTTTCATTGATCCTATGACTCATGCCAACCATCTCAATAGTTCCACTAGCATTGTCACTTATGGGTCCAATATATACATCAATGACAAATCACTATTGCAATTTTTTTGAGCATGAACAAAGAAGCTACTGCAATGCCATACATGGAAGCCAAACTAAAACTGATAAAAATTCTTAGAAATACTAACAAATTGTATCCCAAATCCAACCCGAATATAACTTTAGTTGCCTCTCCCACAATGCCAATGGTCATCACTACTGCATGGATGGTCTTCAAGAATGTTCCTCTCAACCTTGCCAACAATATCAACATGTGCATATGTTGTTTTGTTGTAAATACCATCAACTATAGTGCCATAAAAGAACCTCCAACACCATAACTACTGCATAGATAGTCTTCAAGGATGTTCCTCTCAACCTTGCCAACAAGATCAACACTTGCATATGTTGTTTTGGTGTAAATACCATCAACTATAGTGCCATAAAAGAACCTCTCCAACACCATAACAACCCTAGCACGAGGCATCGAGAGTAGGAAAACTAATAAACTTTACAATAAAACTATAAAATTTACAATAAGAAAGTACCCCAACATAGGAAACAAACCATAAGCAAAGGTATATGGCACACAAAGTACTATAAAAAAAAGCTTTACAAGTATTGGTGATAGAATTCCGCGAAGAGCTCATCATCCAAGTAAGCGAGAAAACCCATTTGTTTTAACTTCTAGAACTTTATTCACGAGTTGTCATCTATAAGGGTCTCCATTTAACTCAAGAATACCAATTTCATCCATATTTTGAGAAATATAAGCTGAAAATCCCAATCATGATAGAGAAGAACTACAAGAATTTCATCCATAGGAACCCGCAAAGGGACTACCACCAGTATATTGAACAAAAAATTGATCAAAACATATATCACGATGGTCCATAACATTAGAAGAATACAACCTTTCATGACCATTATATACCATTTTAAGAACTGCGTGAAAAGAACTATGAAGCTGTGAACTCTTAAATAGTCTATTAAATATCCAACTCCAGTTGCTACAGCCCAGATGAAATAACATTGATACTATTGAAGGCATAAAGATCATGGCACTTAATGCCATGGGTAATTGGAAGCTCTGGAATTAACTGAAACGGACAAAAAATCTGATTCAAAATGACATCAACTGAAACGAACAGAAAACAATAACAATATACCTCTGGCTGCAGCGATCCAAAGTTCAAACACACATTCGTTTAGAATTCCATCCTCCAGTCCAAAGCGAGGGAGTTGAATGAATGCACGAGAGAAATTTGATGTAAAATGAGGATCTGTTAGACTGCATAAATAGACTCAAACAATCATACAAATGGCATTCGTAGGTAGGATAAAAATGGAAGAAAGAAAAATAGAGTGGAAATCAAAATGCCAGAAAATCTGATTCAAAATGACATTAACTGAAACTAACAGAATAATAATAATAATATACCTCTTCCTGCGGGGATTCCAAGTTCAAACACACATTCATTTAGAATTCCATCCTCCAGTGCAAAGAGAGGGGGTTGAATGAATGCACAAGAGAAATTTGATGTAAAATGAGGATTTTTAATCACCTTAAGGTTTTTCTTATTTCATACCTTATAGCAATATTAATGCTATCTGACATGCGAGCTTCTTAGCTATCTATCGCTCTCTGAATGACAGCCATCGCTCTCTCTCCACGTGCTGTCACTCAGAGAGCGATGACTAAGAAGCTCGCATGTCATATAGCATTAATATTGCTATAAGGTATGTGGCTTTCACTCAGAGAGCAATGACTATGAAGCTCGCATGTCAGATAACATTAATATTGCTATAGGGTATGAAATAGGAAAAGCTCATCACCTTAAATACATAATAAGGTTTAGTGTTCATGCCCTAAAAAAGAAAACGGGGCTAGGGTAGGAGCATAGTTCCCCAATCTCCTTTCTCGTGTCCACTGGCAACGCAGTGGAGAACATGTGTCGATTGCAGAATTCTCAGAATAAAAAATAATTAATCTTGTAGATTAGATTTCCTGAATCCGCAATCCGAGCAAGTGACACGATGATTTGAAAAAATGTTAAAAATATCCACAATCGCATTTGTTTTATTTCTCCCATGCTAATAATTGCATTAATAAAATATATTCATTTTTCAATGCAAGTGACAACGGCCCCACTCGCCGGCTGGCTGACACTAAATGCACGTTTTAAATTGTTGTTTCCCCACAGGGCCGGCGGTCACACTAAATGCATGTTTTAAACACTAAATCCACGTTTTAAGTTGTTTTTCCCCCACTCGGCGGCGGCCGCCCCTATTTCCAACCCTATAAATCCATTAATACACCCCCCTACGGACCTCAGGGCACGGACACTCTGACATCTATTTAATTTTCAGGCAAACACTTTTTGCTTCATAGTGATGAATGACACATTCACAGTTGAATGTACGAAGCTGTCAAGTTGTACATCATATTCTATACTACGCGCCGAGCTCGCATAATCCAATTTAATTAGTACCATGGTTCTCAAATTCCAACCCTCTTCCAAATAAAGTTGAACTGATGTTGATAGGCACATGGAGGGTCGAGAATCCTTTGCTTCTGGTTACCAAAAGTAAAGAAGATGGCGATAAAGTTGTGGGTGAATGACACATTCAAAATTTAAAGTACAAAATTGGCCGGAGATATCGGTTGGAATTTGGATTTTTCTAGATTCAAAATTTTGTCTTAATGATTGATATCTTAATAATAAATCAATTTTTTATTAATAAAAATTATAAAAAAAATTATTTTTATAAAATAAATGTGTTAAAATTTTCAATATATTTATCATAAAAAATCAAAAGCCTTATACATAGGTTTTTTTTATTCATTAATAAAAAAAAAAAAGAAAAAAAAAAAATTTCAATAAAATAATTATGTTTAAAAATTTCATATATTTATCATAAAAAACCAAAATGATTATATAACACACATGATTTATTAAATTTTGAATTTTGGTTTGAAATTGTATGGAACACTCTATAATAAAATATTCAGAAGTGGAAATTAAATGTTCTTGACCTATGCATGCCATAGCATTTGTACATATGAGATATGACTAAAGAGATCTAAAGGAGACTTTATGGGACATATAAGATGGCCAACATAATAAAACTGTTGAATGTTATCAATAAGAACTCAAAAGTAGATTAATTAATACGATTTATGTTGTGATTTACATAATTTAATACATACTATTGGATCTAAAAGATAAAATATATATTTTTCATTGTACATTTTGGCATTGGATCATAGGATATACACTAATATTAACAAGATTGAATGCATAGTATGTGAATCTTTTAAAAAAGAAAAGACTAAACTTATATTAAATGGATGCTTTATTACTAGAAGAATCATCAATTCCAAAAATTGGGTTTTCAAGAAAAAGCAACAAATACAACAACAACAAAAATCTTATTTTCTTGGACAGTTTTGACACCCACCTCTCTTACGAGTTGTTGAACACTCAATGAAAAGCCAAAATAATAAATTCTTATTAAGGTTTCAACAATTTCCTCGTGCAATGCAATGTTGCTTCAAAGGTCTCCAAATGTATTGGTGGGCAAATTAAAAACTACATTGAATCAACTTTTGACATTCCGTCATCAAGTTTTTGAGCTCTTTATTAAACATTAATAATATGATTTTAAGGTTTTTGAAAGTATCACACCAGGTCACATTGGCATAGTAACATGAATCATTATTAAATCTGTACTTTTTTACTATGAAATCTCCTTGATAAATTCCAATATACTCGCTCCAAAATTCTCTCTCTTGTATTTGAACAGGTTTTATTCAAATCTACAAATTCGAAGGCCATTTGACTCGTTTTGAAGGGATTTAATGATCCAAGATATTTTGCTTATAGATGTATTAAAGAATTACACGGATAAATTATAGCGTAACCATAGAAATTTAATGTCCACATGATAGAAGAGGAGAAACACATAAAAACATGAAGGAAAACAAGAGGCTTGATAACGAAGTTCGTCTAATTTGGACTACGTCTCCGAGCCCTGCTCAATCAATGGGGAGGCCTTCATTCATTAAGTGGCATGAGAAAGAAGAGTACAATCAACATTTACAAAAATGAGTTTTATACCTCCAATCTAGAAAATGGCCAAAAAATGGAAAGCTCTGTTGTAGAAATTGGCATCACCATTGAGTTCATGTCACCGAGATGTGAAAAATCGATATAAAACTTTCCCAATTCTGAGACTAGACCAAAACTGACCCCCTGGAAAATGTGCTCAGGCAAAGTTTCGCCCCCTGTCATAGCCCTGCTCACGGTTTTGCCTCCTGCAAATCATATGTCTCGAAATACGTGTGCACTCTCTTCCCCCAGGCTCACTGTGCAAAAGTCTTGATATAATGTTTGGTGGGTGGATCAACTAAGGAAAGTCGTTGGGTGCATTGGCAAAAAAGGAAACTCGTTGAGGGGGGTCAGGGGATCAAATCCCACCCCTCCCTTTTTTAATGCATAACAGTTATAGTTTACTTAAATGGGAGGAGGGTCCACCAGTATGGTGACCCGCTCCCCTAAACCTCCGTCATTGCCTCCATATAAGTTGAGTGTAGTGTGTAATAAGAGGTGGGTCTACCGATCTCGGTGTCCCGCTCCCCAAAATGTCCGATGGTTTGAATGTGAGGTGGAGGGGCAGCGAGGTTGACAGCCTCCGCCCCCACCATATGCGTATATTTTTTTGTTGGTGGACTCTAGGGGGTGGCAAGGTCATGGTTTCCCACCCCATTTAATATCATTTTTGTTATGGAGGTTCCAGGGGCGGCGGGGTCATGGTCGCCCGCCCCATATTTGTTTATATTTTTTATTTAAAAATAAATAACCACCACCCACTTAGGAATTTTCCAGAACCTTAGGTGGTATTAGACAAATTAATGGACCCACAATTTCGCCCAGAAAATTGGCCGGATTCCGATGCTAGATTCTTGCCAAATTGCACCCTCCTTAAGCCTGTCACGTGGGTAAGTCAACCCCAAACTTTCACTGCCTCTATCTTCTTCATACAGAATCGGATTGGAGTGTCGTTTGTGCCATTGGAATCAGGGCGACGATGTCAAGGTAATAAACTTTCTGCCACTTTGAATTTTGAGCCTTTTTCATGCCACTAGTGTCTGGAGATCTACTTGGATCAATTTGATAATTATTCTTTCAATTTTTCTTGCCAACCTAAATGCCTTCTCCAATGAATCAGGTTCCCAAAGGCGAACCTCATGTTGGATGTTATTCTTTAAAGTCCTTATGAACACTTCAATCATATGCTCCTCTAGAGTATCTTTTACCCTTATATTCAATTTTTGGAAGTCTTCAATGTGATCCATCATTGAACCCTTTTGTTTGAGATTTATCAATTGGCTAAAAAAAGTTTTTCTTTTTGTATCCTCATAATGCGCTATCATTTCATCCATAAAAATAGCCCAAGTGACAATTTGTTTACGAGAGCAAAGCCATCAATACCATACAAACTGATTTGGTTCCAAATATAAAGTTGCAATGTGTACCTTTTGTGTGTTTTGGACATCATGGAGATCAAAAAATTGCTCCATCTGTAGTATCCATGTTGCGGGATCCTTGCCATCAAACTTCCTCATATTGATCTTTGGAACATGGTGTTTCTTCGATCTAATGTTAGAGTCTATGAAATCATGATTAACATTTATTTTTTTCTCATCATGAGTTTCCTTTATGACCTTTTCGCCATTAGTAAGCATTTCTTGTAGAAATTTTGTCAAATCTTCCATCTTAGCTTTCACGCCTTTCTTTAAGTCATCCATCTTAGCTTCCACGCCATCCATCTTAGCTTCTGCACTTTTTGTGCGATCGAACTTTGTTGCACTTGTTCCAATTTTGATATACGTCTTGCTTTCTTCCTCTATCTTAGCTTCTGTCACTTTTTGTGCGAGTGAAATTTGTTGCACTTGTTCTCGTAATTTTGATATATCATGTTGCATTTCTTCCTCTTCTTCATGAGTCATGCTAGAGATTTCAGGTTGCTTACTAGGTGTTTCGCTTTTTTCTTCAGGGCATCACTTACTGATAATAATTCTTCACTATGCCCTTTGAATTCCTTCAAACTAATTTTTCAAACCAAACTTATGCAAAAATTTAAAAAAACTACACACCTTTTTTCACTTTGTAGGAGCTCAATATTGAATGACTGTAACTCTGTAATTTTGAATCTCCAAGGTCTAAAATTGTGACCTGCAGTATCACTCTATGCCCTCTTTCTAATGCCACCAATTTGATTGAAATTGGATTCTCCAAGAAAGAGTTATTCCCCACCTCCCAAGATGACCTGCTTATATACTTATTCAGTAGAGAAAACGTGTACGAATTTCCACGTGTTACTGTTTCAACCTTCGAACCTAAAAAGAATATACAAAAACGTACAGTCTGTATTCTTTCTGAAGCTTCTTACGAAATTTCAATCTGATGCTTAAAGAGAAAGTTATGATGATTTTCCCAAGGTCACCTGTTTAGAATATAATTTGGGAGTCTGCAAAACCTAACTTCCTTAAATTATATTTCCAAAAATGTAGCGAGACAAGGTCTGAAATTTGGACCAGAGCTTCACTAAGATTTCAGTTCAAATGGATTTTAATTTCAGAGTCTGAACCTTCGTAGAAAAAAAATTATAGCGAAACTTCCACGATGACATGTTTGAGATGAAATTATGGAGCTTGCAAAAACCCTAACTTCCTCAGATCATAGCTCCAAAAATATAGCGAGAGAAGATCTGAAGTTCGGATCCGAGGTTCAAACCGATTTCTTCTCAAATGGGTTTTTTGTTTAGCTTCTGAAACTTCGTAGCAAAAAAGTTATAGTGAAAATTCCATGATGACCTATTTGGAGCAGCGAAACCCTAGAATCCAAATCTCTCATACCAAATGTTATGAAACCAGCTTACAAAAAGATAGATCAATGACCTAGAAACAAGCTCTTCAAGGGGACAACTTCCTTTACATTATACAAATGAACAATTCTTGGATGATACAAATGACAAAACCTCCTTTAAGGGGTCACAATATAACCAAAGCCGACCTAACAATAATAATATAAGGGCACAAAAATAACAATAGTGGGCTTCTTCTGTGGCACAATAATAATTAATATTGGGACAATAGGGGCACAACAATAACAATAAGGGATATAATGAAAATAGTAATGGGGGAATCACTAGTATTATAGGGACCTAACATCCCACAACTTAGGATGTTTTCCACAATAGCCTCGCAACAAGTGTACCACGGTGCGGTTGACAACCTTTGTCTGTCCGTCAGTCTGTGGATGAAATGTCATGCTTCTTTTCAACTTGGTGTCCATAATCTTCCACAAGATGATCCAAAACTCTTCGATAAAGTGAGAGTCCTAATCTGACACAATCAATGTGGGCAACCCAAAATGGACCCAAACATGCTGAAAGAAAATCTAAGTAGTTTACTCTGCAGTGATCTACTATTTACAAGGCATTAAAATACACATTTTACTAAAACAGTCAACAGCGACATACAAATAGTCATGACCTTTTCTAGATAAAGGCAAACCTCCTAGAAAATCCATTGACACAATTTCCCATGGACGACTCGGAATAGGGAGTAGTGTCTAGAGCCCGAGTTTTCTATTAGAGGGCTTTGAAACAGAACACATCACACATCCCTTTACATAGCAAGTCACAATGTTCTTCATATGAGGCCAAAAGAAAAATCTTTGTACATGATACAAAGTTTTTTCAACACCAAAATGACCAGACACAAGAGAGGTGTGGGCCTCCCAGATTACATGTACCCTTTCCCTTATGGGTATGCACAGTTTTCCAAGGTGATACAACAGTTTTCCCTGCAAGTGATAGTTTTCCACTTGTGAACCATGGGTTAGTTTTTCGTAGATCACCTTAAAGTCATCATCGTTAGCATATTTTTCAGCATAACTTTCAAAAGGTAACAAAGCATTATGCAAAATAACAGAAGCAGAAATAGGAGGGTGAGATAGCATATCAGCCACTTTATTGCTATTACCCTTCTTATAATTTATTACCAGATGAAATTGCTGAAGAAAACCCATCCACTTGAAATGACGAGCTTGTTGCAACTTGGTTTGTGGCTAAAGATACTGCAAGGGCTGATGATCCGTATGGATGATGGTCTCCTTGCCGATCAGGTAGTGTTTCCACCTTTTCACACTCTGGACTAAGGCATTTAACTCCTTGTCATAAGTGGGATAATTTATCACAACCTGAGAGAATTTCTCTGAATGGTAACATATCGGCTTCTTTTGCTGCATCAGTACAGCTCCCATGGCATATCCGCTAGCGTCTATCTCGATCTCGAATGGCTGTTGGAGATCTGGTAAGGCCAAGACCGGTGGGGTGCTGATCTTCTCTTTCAATGTTTCGAAGGACTTCTATTGCTCTCCTTCCCATTGAAAGACTTTCATTACACTTGTCAGTGTGTGTAAAGGTGTTGCAATAATAGAGAAAGTGGCAATAAATCTCCTCCAATATTGTACTGCACCCAAAAGGCTACGAACCTCGATTACACTAGTAGGCTTAGGCCAATTTACAATTGCTTCAACTTTGGAAGGATGGATTTTTAACTGACCATGACCAACAATATGACCTAGGTAAACCAAAGAGGTTTTCCCAAACTCACACTTTTTGACAATTTTGCATAGAGTTTTTCTTTTTTCAATACATCAAGCACTTTATTTACATCGCATACATGTTCATTCTAGTTTTTACTAAAGACAAGAATATATCTAGATATACAAGAACAAATTCATCAATGAAAGGCCTAAAGAGATCATTCATGACCCTCATGAAAGTGGTTGGAGCATTGCAAAGTCTGAATGGCATCACCATCCATTCGAACAACCCCTATTTGGTCTTGAAGGCAGTTTTCCACACATCCTACACTGCAATTCAGACCTGGTGATAACCACTACGCAAATCCAATTTGGTGAAATAGATAAGATTCCTTAATTGATCTAGTAAATCATCAATGCGCGAGAGAGGGTAACGAGTTTTCACTGTGATTTTGTTTAGTGCTCGGTAATCCACGCACATCCTCCATGTGCCATCTTTCTTTGGCACTAAGACAATCAGTGATTCGCATGGAGAAGTGCTCGGTTTGATGACCCCTTGGTTAAATAGTTCCTGCACCTGTTTTTTGATCTCCTCCGTATCAATAGTCGACATCCTGTACATGCCAATATTTGGTAAAGGAGCGTCATGCTACAAATGGATCTCATGTTGGATTTCCCTCTTCGGAGGTAATCCCCTTGGTTCCTGAAACATCTCATCGGAGTTAGAAATTAATTCACATAATTCCTTTTTATGCACATGATCACAACCATTGGATAATTATTCATCCTTCCCCCTTACAACCATAAGCATGCAACCCTTATTGGAATTCACCAACCTCTTTATTTGTCCTGCACTTACAAGCTTGGCATTGATTTTAGTTTGATGAGCCCTTACAATATATTATACCCCATCTTTTTTGATTTGGTATTTATATCATATAGATATGGACTCCCTAACACCATGCCACAAATATCCAATGGTATCACATCAAGTTCTACCCCATCCACTAACTTAGAAGTGATCACAAATTTAACCTTGCACTACATAGTTACATTCAATTTTGCTTTATCATGTATCCATCCAAGCGGGTAAGGTTTTGGATGTGATTTGGTTTCTAAGCCTAGCCTCTTTACCAAGGACTCTGAAATTAAATTTGCTTGGGATCTAGTATAAAATAGAGTTTCCACTTTTGTATGATTTATGACAACTCTAATATGAAATAACTCAATTCTCTTTCATTCATTAGGAAGAGACTCATCTATTGAACTATTGCCTTCATATGATTCAGAATTAACATGAGGTGTAAGAGTACTTTTTGTTCCTGCTGTCATGATCAATGCTTCATCTCTAGAATCGGATCCAAGGTCTTGCTACACAGTTGCCACTATCTTTTGCTTTCCTTTTCCTCCATACTTCTTTGGTCTCTTTTCCGGGTACAATTTCCAACAATGATCGTCGTCATGACCTTCCTTTTTGCAGTGAGTGCAATAAGGCCTTTCTCCTTCATCTTTCTTGGTTGATGCCGTCCTCTTCTCCTTTCCCTTTCCTTTCACTTTGGGTTTGCCATTTGGAGGTTTGAAAGATGGTTTCTTGGAATGATCATCTCTTTCATTTTTTCCCCTATTCTCAAGATGAATGGCCTTTACACTGGTCGATTCAATAGTAGTTGGTTCAAACAATAATAATGAATGTCTAATATAACTATGTAATGATCCAATATAATTAGTTACTACTTCAGGTGAGTCAAGTGCAATGCCCAAATTAAGTGCTTGTTTTCTAAACTCTTCGGTAAAGCTTTGAACATCCTAGTGTCTGCCTTGCCTTAAGTATTACCAATCCATTAAGGCTTTTTGCTTATTAACCTAAGGGATAAAATTGTTCCTTTAATTCAAAAATAAAACTATGCCATGAGGAAAGAAGATTACCCACACTATAAATATAGACCATCAAAAATATGATTTTTAAATTTAAAAACATACCATAATGAAAATTACATTAAAAAATAAAAATAAAATAATTAGGCCGATAGGCCTTCCTTTGAGTGAGCTTTTTCGTCTACCTTTTGTTTCTATTATTGGCAGCTGGCGTGCAGCTTCAATTGGCATATGGTTGACATCTGTCATGCAACTCCATTTATGTTTCTCCTCTTCAACTTTCTGCTCTTCCTGTTCTCTTCCACAACCATTTCTGTTCCTCCTCTTTCCGCTTTCTGCTCTTCCTGTTCTCTTCCACACCCTACTGCAATAATGTTTCCGGGCTCTTCCACTACCTGCTGCAATAATGTGTCCTGTTTCTGCTATGCACTCTGTTGTGTAGGACCTAGCCCTCGTTTATTCAGTATACCCTATTTACAGCTCCATTTTCCTATTCAGAAATTGTTCGCTCAGGTGCTCAAAGTTCTTCTGTTCAAATTTAAGGTTAGTGCTCTCAAAAATGGGTTTTCTAATCCCATTCTCTTCCATTTTGCTTCCACCATTTTAATCTCAGTCTAGTGTTTTGTTATGGTTTTTTTATGGCAGGTATAGGTTAAATCAGTTTTCTACGTTGAACAAATCAGTTTTCTGCCTCGAAACTGTAAGCCTTGCTGGTACCCGTGTAGCACATTTTCCTAGTTCCGGGTTGTATTAAGTATTTTCTTGGCATCTGCACTCTAAATATTAATGGTATTGAAATTTTCATTAAAACCTCTGAACCTTCTACTGTTGATGGCAACAATGAAGAGCTTGATTTCCTAGAGGTCGTTGAAAGGGTTTTTGAAAGTATTTTCTGAACCATTTCGTCCCTTTCAACACTATTTATGTACATGTTTAGATGGTTTACGTATTTAGTGGCAGGAGAATGAGGGCTCAGTGGCTTTTGAATCAATTGATTGAAAGTATTCTCTGAATCATTGAACTTACAATGTTAATAAGTCAATAGACCAATTGCACAACTTACATTGTTCCTCCCACTTTGGTTGAAACATGGGTTTCGCCTTCTAGAAAGAATCTCGCCAATCCAAAATCTGTTATTTTAGCATGAAATTTGTCATCTAAAAGTATATTGGGACATTTGATATCTCTCTGTATAATGTGGACATCAGAATCCTCGTGTAGATATGCAAGTCCTCCTGTTGTGCCCACTATAATCTTCAAACGATTTTCCCAACTCAAATATAGGTTGACTATGTACCACTGTGCCCTGGCTATTTGCAGTCTCTAAATACAATTGCAGGGACTGCTGCTGTGCTTATAATTCAAATGTGAATAGATGGTATTCAATTCCTCTTTTTTTCTTCCCCCGTCCATTCGTTTTCTTGTGGCAACAATTGGTCAGCAACTCCTTATCAAGGGGAGCTCGATTGGATCACACCATCTTGCAGTCTGTAATCCAATAGCAAAGAAATGGAGGCTGCTTCCTACATTGCACCGTCCTCATTTGAATCCGTGCATCTGTGGAATTGAGAGAAAATTTGGCCCTACCAACAAATATGGTTGTGATAGAAGCTTTCATGTCATTGTAGTAGGCGGGTCTTCGCAAAATGGTAACAGCTATGAACCCACAATAGAAGTTTATGGTTCATGCGCTAATTCATGGCATGTGATTAGAGAAGTCCCCTGTGAATATGCTTTGAGGTTGGTTGTGTGGACACCCAATGACACAGTCTACTGTAATGGAGTTATCTATTTCCTCACATCTGCTAGACCTTATAATATCATTGCATTTGATTTAGTGAAGGGTACTTGGAGTGAGTTCATGGTGCCAAGGCCTCAGCAGCTCATGTGCTCCTTCCTTATAAAGAGAAGAGGTCGGCTTACTCTTGTGGGAGGATTGGGTTCTCCCAAGATGTGTAAATGCTTGAATATATGGGAGCTGCAGGGGGATGGGTGGCCAAAGATTGAAACGATGCCTGGTTTAAGTCTTCAATAGATTTTTTGGAGAGAAAGCTGATTTTGATTATAAGTCTGTTGGCAGTGGGGATTGCTTGTATTTTTTCAGGGATTATCATTAAGATATATTGGTGGGTGAACTCTTTGAGAATCAGAGGTTTAATCGGAGATGGATATCTTGGTTCACTTCTGTTGGGTGACAGTTTCCAAGATAGGCGTGGCCTTGTACTGGAAAGAACATGTCGACATCCTACTAACTTGTGTCGTTAAAGAACAAATGCATGAGACCATTTCAGAACTTTCTCGTGGAGTATGCAACGGAGAACAATCATGGAAGGTCATGACATACAAGATTTTGAGAGTCATATATTATTAGCGTTCCCTTTTTAAAGACAATATTGTTGTTTTCAGGGCTTGTCTAGAATGCCAGATGTTCGTGGGAAAATAGAAAATTAAATCTCTACAATTGAAGCATATAAAAGTTCAAGCTCCATTCCAATAGTGGGGATTATACTTCATTGGAGAAATACATCACAATTCAAGTGGTGAACACAAGTATATTTTAATGGCCACTAATTCTTTCACTAAATAGATGGAAGTTATTCTAACTTGCAGGGTTGATGAGAAGGTTATTATCACTTTTCTAGAAGATCACATTCTCTCCTCCCACATCCACCCAAGTTACCATGCCATCCGGGGTAAACATGAGATGAGAGGCTACTATGATTAGATTCAATCTCCTAGGTGGCCTTAAGGAAGTGGAACTGATGGAATATCACACATAGCCATCCAACACCATCAACAGAACCCTTGGGAGACAAGTCAACCACTAAGACAACTTGTTCCAGGGTCCCACTGTTTTTCTTGACAATTTAAGGTTCAGTCACTCTCATGCTATGAGCAAGGGAGCGACCAAAGACTTAAAGTCACTCTCATAGGCCTGCATGCCAACGACTCCGAGATTTGAGCCACTTTTTTAGGCCCAAAGCCCAGGCCACTCCCCAGAATGGAATGAAAGCTCATAATTAAGTAAAGTACAGGGAAACAATGATGCAAAAGTAAATAGTTGATCAAGGCCTTAACCATACCCCTACTAGCCATGACAAGAATTTCATCAAACATATCATCGACATGTAACCTACAGGTGTAAACAACAAAGTTAAGTGTAGGGGTATCTTACTTATCTGAGAATCGCCATGAACCATTATTTCCTCATGTCACTTCCTTTTCCAATTTCCCTAGCTATCAACAACGAAATGAACACCCATAGGATGTCTTTCCCAACATTTAGCTTGGAATAAGTGTCCCATTCATCCGTGGTTATTCTTTTTAACATTTATTACATGGAATTTTCACCAGGGTTGTTACATTCACATTGTAGATCCATTTGGAACCAACCATTTTGTAGATCCATCCATCATAATTAGGTCGAAAGAAACAAACTTTATAGTGGGGCAACAAATCCTTGATGGCATAATCTCGGCTCATGAAATACCTCACTCTCTGAAATCTCAACAAAGGCCAGGGATGTTGATGAAATTGGACTTATCCAAAGCATATGATCACTTAAATTAGCAATTCCTCTTTCATATGCTGGCAACCATTGTATTTTCTTAAGTGAATAGATATGATGGACTAGATCCATGCTAATAACCCCTTTCTTTTCTATTATTCTCAATAGATCTCCCTCAAGGGAATTCCACTCCATCCAAGGCTTGAGGTAAGGCGCTTCCTTATCCCCATTCTTGTTTATTATCACAATAGAAGACTTGGTCCATTTTCTTCAAGAGGAAAAGTGACAGGGTCACATAAAAGGAAAAAGATCCCTAAAACTGATCTCTCGGTGACACACCAACAATTTGTGGACAATAATATGCTCTTTGGAGAATTGAAAATTTGAGAGATTAAAGCCTTGCATGTTATTCTGGAAAAGTTTGAGCTAGCCATAAGTATTTTGTTTCCTCCCTGTTGCGTCATTTTCTGACTTGTTGTCACATCCACGTCTTATTGTTGTATTTATGCCACAGAATGAACAGGGGAAAATTTTGAAAATTGGAGACAAAGCAGAGGATTAAAAGAATGTATGAGCGATCAGGCGTGGGGAGACTGAATAGGGAGGATAGAGCTTCATATGGGATATATAGAGATTACATGAGCTCTAAATTTAGAAAAGGATCACAGAGGAATCAAGACCAAATCACAATCGTATTGGCGTAGGAGAGGCCGTGGCATTCAAGGGGTTGATTTTCATTTAATATTACAAACATATTTTAACAGAGGAAAACTTCATAAAACTTGACTTAATGGGCTTGAAATATTATTAAAATTGACAAATAACGCTTTTGAGTACGGAAGTTGCGTATATATAGAACATGTGTATATACAAAGGTTACGCCTATATAGATACTGCATTTTTGTGCATATATGGAAATTGTGCATATACGAAAGATATGCGCATATCTTATATATATCTGTCACATTCTTATATGTGCATATCTTCCGTATATACACGTCTTTTATGTATCATCATCGTATATGCGCAAATTCCATATACAGAAATTGCGCACATACGGAAATTGTGCATATATGGAAGATATGCACATATCTTCGGTATATCCATAACTTTCTTATATATGCATATCTATCGTATATGCACGTTGTTTATGTATTTGCATCGTATATGCGCAAATTCCATATACAAAAACTCTGCATATATGGAAATTGTGCATATCGAAAGATATGCGTATCTCTTCCGTATATACATAAATTTCGTATATGCGTAAATTCCATATACAGAAATTGCGCATATACGGAAATTGTGCATATACGCAATATATGTGCATATCTTTTGTATATGTGCATCTTTTGTATATGTGCATCTACTGTAAATGCACAACTTCCGTATATGCGTAAATTTTTTATGTGCATATCTTTCGTGTATGCACGTCTTTTATATATGTGCATCTACCGTATATGCGCAACTTCCATATACAAAAATTGCGCGTATATGGAAATTGTGCATATAGGAAGATATGTATATATCTTCCGTATATGCGTAACTTTCTTATATATGCATATATTCTATATATGTACATCTTTTATGTATGTGCATCTACCGTACATGTGAAACTTCCATATATGGAAATTTTTCATATACAGAAATTGTGCATATACATATGCACATATCTTTTGTATATGCGAAATTTTTCTATATGCACATATCTTCCAGGTATATGTGCAACTTCCATATATACACATAACCTCCATGTATGTGAAACTTTAGTATATATAACTTTTATATATGTGCATCTTTTGTATATGCGCAACTTCCGTATATTACATATCTTCTGTATATGTGTAACTTTCTTATATGTGTATATCTTCCGTATATGCATGTCTTTTATATATGTGAATTTATAGTATATGCACAACTTCCATATACAGAAATTGCACGTATACGGAAATGTGCACATATAAGAAAGTTATGTATATACGGAAGATATGCACATGTCTTCCGTATATGCACAATTTCTGTATATGCACAATTTTCATATACAGAAATTGCGCATATATGGAAATTGTGCATATACAGAAAATATGTGCATATCTTTGGTATATCCCTAACTTTTTTATATGTGCATATCTTCCGTATATGCACATCGTTTATGTATCTTCATCGTATATGCGCAAATTGCATATACAGAAATTGCACATATACCGAAATTGTGTATATACAAAAGATATGTGCATATCTTCCGTCTATACATAAATTTCGTATATGTGCAAATTCCATATACAGAAATTGCACATATATGGAAATTGTGCATATACGGAAGACACGTGCATATTTTCTGTATATACATAACTTTCTTATATGTGCATATTTTCCGTATATGCATGTATTTTATGTATGTGCATCTACTGTATATATGCAAATTCCATATACAGAAATTGTGCATATATAGAAGATGTGTATATACAGAAATTGCATATATGTGGAAGTTGTGTATATATAGAAGATGTGTATATACAAAGGTTGCGCCTATATAGAGACTGCAAATTTGTGCATATACAGAAGATATGTGCATATCTTCTATATATTTGTCATTTTCTTATATGTGCATATCTTCCGTATATACACGTTTTTTATGTATCTACATTGTATATGCGCAAATTCCATATACAAAAATTGTGCATATACGGAAGATATGTGCATATCTTCGGTATATCCGTAACTTTCTTATATGTCCATATCTTTCGTATATGCAGATCGTTTATGTATCTACATCGTATATGCGAAAATTCCATATACAAAAACTGTCCATATATGGAAATTGTACATATACAGAAGATATGCGCATCTCTTCCGTGTATACATCAATTTCATATATGCGCAAATTTCATATACAAAAATTGTGTGTATACGCAATATGTGCACATATTTTTCGTATATGTGCATCTTTTGTATATGTCCATCTACTGTATATGCGCAACTTCAGTATATGCACATATCTTCCGTATATGCGTAAATTTCTTATATGTGCATATTTACCGTGTATGCACGTCTTTTATATATGTGCATCTACCGTATATGTGCAACTTTCATATACAAAAATTGCACATATATGGAAATTGTGCATATATGGAAGATATGTGTATATCTTCCGTATATGTGTAACTTTCTTATACACGCATATCTTCCATACATGTACATATTTTATGTATGTGCATCTACCGTACATGTGCAACTTCCATATATGGAAATTTTTCATATACGGAAATTGTGCATATACAGAAGATATGCACATATCTTTTGTATTCTCTGCTGCGGCCAAAGAACTTTTGTATTCTCTGCTCTATTAGATAGTCGTTGGACTTCATTTACCCAAGCCTTGATTGGTGGCATCGAAACTAGCCTTTCTGATGGAGTAGTTCAATATGATGTTTTTCTGGATTTTTCCGTCCCCCTTAATGATCCCAATATCCTGCAATGTTTGACTCTTGGGATCCAAACCCAAGGTTATGAAGGCTTCAGATCAAAGTCCAAAAACTTATCTATTTTTTATATTACTTGTGTCTAGTTTTTTAATACGACCATACCAGCTGTCCTTAAATCCCCTGATCAAGAATCTGGTACAGTCACTATGATCCAATAGGATGCAAGTTTCCACCCTGTGGATTCTGTCTCTGTTTCCCGTAGAAATTTATCTCCGCCAAATGACTGGGTTACCTAATGGAAAAAGCCTACATCCCGTCTTATCTCTGCAACCCAGTCCATTATTTCAGAAACAAATGATCATGTTATAACATGTTTTCCCAGAGTTTCTGCACCTGAGCGTGGTGGACCCTCTGTAACAACTATCCCCACTATTCTTCCAAGTCAACAATTACAACCTGTACAAACTCCACAACAAATAGTAATTGATCTAGCAGTATATGAATCACTCTGAAAGCTATTTACTCCACCAAATCCAAATCCTATCTTTAACTCGGTATGTGATCACCCTCACTTTTCGAAGACATATTGTCAATTCTCATCACTCCTCATGGTGAACCTTCAAGCATTCATAGAATCAATATGATAAAGTTTACTCTGTCTTTTGAGTCATTTGCTGAAAGTTACAAACACGTTTCCTTTTTAATCTTCAAGAAGAACTGCTTGTACATACTATTTCTGGTTCTTCACATTATGGCCTAGGGTATGTTGATTCTTCAACTATTCCTTCATATAGGAAAAATCCTATTGACAAAATTCCAAAATCTGTTGAGATCCCTTCAGATTCTGAGATAATTGCCTTTCTAAAGATATACAAGGGAATCGGCCCATATGATTCAGAGGATGTATAGAAAAAGAAAATGTTTCATTGGGACATTTTTACCCATGAAAAAGAGCATTTGTATATGCAAGAAGTACGCCTTTTGAACAAAGAGGACAGACCGAATTTTAACCAACAGAATAGTGACAAGTGGAAGGAATGGATGAAAGCACAAAATCAATGGATAGCATTCTACGAATGGTATTATCCTTCAGCAAATCAGATTGAACAATCCTTGATAAAGCAATTTAGAAATCAGGCAAATCAAAAGAGAATCAAGGATACTGGGAAATTTGTAGAAGAACAGATGAAGGAAAATCCTGTAGTAATTCCTCCTCCTTTGAAAGCACCAGACTTCCACCCCAAAATCCAAAGCATGCTAGCAAAGCCAAACATCCCAAGGGCTCTGATATCTGTAAAAATGAAAGGAGAAGAACTAATAAGAAATGTGTGTTCTCAGTTACATGTAAATATGATAAGGATTGGGACTCCAAATAAACACAAGTGGGAACTCCCTGATGGCTCTGTTTTTGAAACCGATACTGAATTCCCACCCTGGAAAAACTTTGTAATCAAAGGATAAGATGGAAGATTGTATAGATTACTTCCATCTCATCCTGATGACCCCGCCTTAGCAGCCAAAGACTCAATAGCTACTACAAATTGGACTAATTTAGCTCTATCCAGTCTTGAAAAATTTGTCAAGACTAGATTTGATTCTATAGACACTGCATGTTCAGAGATGAAAATAATGCTTGGCAGAATTCTACAAAAACAAGACTATAATACTGTTTGCCTGAATGACAGTATTAAGACACCAGCAGAAAATGATCAAACTATTGCACAGATTTTGGAAAAACTTTATCTGGAGACAGAGAAAAAGATCCATGAAGCAGCTCTTGCTCATGGAAAGGAGATTGTCAAGGTTAATACAAGCCTTGATATTGTAAAAAAGCAAGGTTGGGAAGTTTATAAAGGAGTATATTCTTTGAAAAAGAAGCCTAGTACAGAGGCTTATAAGTCCGCTACTCAGTTTTCTGGTTCCAAACCTTTTGTTCCCTATTCTATCACTCCATCTGTGGAAAGTCTCATAAAATCCCCCATCTCTATCAACTTTCCACCTCCTACTTCAACACATCCATACTCTCTTTTCGCTAATCCTAGTTTCTTCAGTCCTACATCAGCCCTGGCCAAGTCCAAAGAGTCTGAAGAAACCTCTAAAGAAGGTATTTCACATTTTTTGTTTGGAGATTCATCCAAGCAAGAAGAAGAAGAAGAGAAGAATGATACTAGTCTTCATAAGCTTGATTTTCCCCCTGAAATAGAGGATCTTGAAGCTTGTATCAACAAATTTTCTGTACAAGAAAAAGAGCAATTCAGTATTTTTCTCGAAGAAGAAAATATTGAAAATCAAGTGAATGCTACTTCATCCCGATCCTAATGGGATACCACATGGAATCCTACTCCAGACCGCAGAGATCTCATGAAGTTTGAATACCACAAAGACTGGTCTGCCAATTCCACCTATTCGTGGAATATTGACAATTGTACTGAAGCTAAAATCATGTATGTTTTACATTCTATGCTTGTCTATTATAGAACATACTTGGTAGATGATATTGGCACGATAAATGCAACTAGAAGAATTATTGGTGGTTTTGAAGGAACACTGGACTCCTGGTTGAAAGCTGAGACTCTAAAAGAGCCAAATATTCTTCCCTCCTGAGAACATTCCGTCATTCTTAATGAAGATGGCACTACATATATGGATCCAGTAACTCATTTTCCTGTCAATAATATGATAGGAAAACTATTGTATTTTATTACTGTTAACTTCATTAGTTTTCCTCAGATCACAGATGATATTACCACCATTACCTTGTTGGCCATGAAGCTGCATAACATGCAGCATTTTGATGAATACTTCAATGAGTTCCTTCACCACTTACACACTTTGTCACCAGATCTTATTCTCGAGCCAAAGTGCAAAGAAATTTTTGTTGCCTCCCTTCCTCAGTAGGTCTCCTCAGCCATTGTCAATAAACTTCCAGGAAAGATTGGAGACTACAAATTTGGCATTATCCGACAAGGAGTTAAGGCTATCATTGTGGAACTGTGTTCCCAAATGAAGATTTATAGAGGTGCAACCAATCCCAAGAAGCTGCAACCAATCCCAAGAAACTGCATGGTTACCAACAGCTCTGCAAGCAATGGAACCTTGGTAAGGCAGGAAATTCTGAGGGGCAGAGGAGAAGAAGAAAACATAAATTCTCCAAAAAGAATTCCCAGTATTCCCAAGTCAAAGAAAGAAAACATTACAAAAAGAAGCCATACAATCAAACAAAAATGTTTTCTAAAGATAAAGAAATTATATGTTATAACTGCAATAAAAAATGCCATACAACTCCAAACTGTCTTGAGAAAAAAAAGGATAAGTCAAAGAAGAAACTGCAATATAGAAACAAAAAGGGAAAAATAAACTTCTTTGATCTCCCTAGTAGCTATGATGAGCTCTTATCTTCTGATTCAGAATCAGATGATGATTTGAATTATATGTATTCTGATGAATCCTCTGATGAGGAGCCTTGCAGAGACCCTCACTGTATAGAATGCAGAGAATGTGATTGCAGCGATCCTGACGTCTGCAAGTGCGATGCAGTCAGGATGATGAGAACAGATAGTGAAGAGACGAGCAAGAATCTTTTCACTCAAATGCAAGCCACAATTGATCCACAGCTTAAAGAAATGTACGAGACACTATTGATGGATCATCTGAAGCATTTTCCCTCTGATTCGAAAGGCTCTCCAAACAAAGGGTATGTGCCTCCTACTAGTCTTTTCTCAGTATATGCTTTAACCAGGCAATTCCGAAATGAAGATTTTGGTGAAGATCTATCACAAAAATTGCCTAGCATTCATCAGGCAATAAAAGAATTAAGAAAGACTGTGAAAGAAAATAAAAGGCTCTGCATAGAAAATCACAAAGAACTGAGTGTCAAATTCATGAATGCACATGGAGCCTTGACCTCACAAAGCCCTCTTGTATCATGAAAAGTTGAGGATTGGACTTTTCATGCTAATCCCATATCCTCTCAAATCCATCAGCATGATGATACAGATGAAGAAGATGGACAAAATATAATAAATCTTGGATGCAATATCATGAACCGGGATTTCATGTATTGTATCAGAATGAAAGTAAAAATTGGAAACCAATATGAATATTGGAAAGTTCTCATGGATACTGGTTCTCGACTGAATATTGTAAGTGATACTGTGGTAAGCGCACACCTCAGAAGACCAACCTCTTGCCCAAAGGTCACTGCTGCTAGTGGCGACATACCCACTAGACATGAAGTAGAAGTAGATGTATTTTTAACAGAAAGTATTGGTGTTCTTCTAATATGTCCTATTGTTCCAGGAATGGATTGTGCAATGTACCCTGGCACACCATTCTTTCAAAACTTCAGCAGACGTGGAGCTAAGCAGGACAGTGTCAGCAACAGGTATGGTTATTTTTTCAGCTTAGAGAATAAAGAGATTTTGTTTCCATTCATTAATTCAAATTCTTCAAATAGACTGAAGGGAATAGAAAGGATGGAGAATTTACTTGCAAAAATGGAAATGAAAAAAGAAATTTTGAAAACTGAAGAACATCTGGATAACGGCAAATATGCTAAAGAAATAACAGATCTCATTGCTAGATTTAAAGAATGTTGTTCAGATGACCCAAATGCCTTTTGGCATGTGCATAAGCAGGAAGTGGAACTTCCTCTCAAGAAAGATTTCAGTGGGAAATTGAGAAGGTCGAAAGCTGTAGCAATGAATGCAGAACAACTAAAAATGTGCAAAGAGGAAATCCAAGATTTGCTTAAGAAAGGACTCATAAGGAAAAGTAAGAGCCCTATTGCCTGCTTTGCATTCTATGTCAACAAACTTTCCAAAATTTCCAGAGGTAAGCCAAGATTGGTAGTAAATTATAAACCTCTGAATAATATTCTTGATTACGATGCTTACCCACTACCCAAACCGTCTTCTATACTAGCACAGATATCCAAATCAAAGATATTTTCTAAATTTGATCTCAAATCTGGATTCTGACAAGTAGGAATCAAAGAAGAAGACAAATGGAAAACAACATTTTATGTGCTTGAAGGACACTATGAATGGAATATCATGCCATTTGGCCTGATAAACGCACTTTCAGCATTTCAGAAGATAATGGATGAAACTTTTGACGGGATGGATGAATTCCTGAAAACGTATATTGATGATTTATTAATTCATTCTGATAGTATCCTTGACCATATCAAACATTTGAAGATTTTCTTACGCAGGGTAAAGGAGATGGGAATTGTATTATCAGAATCCAAGATGAAGTTGTTCAGGCCAATGATAGACTTCCTAGGCTATAACATACAATATGGATCTTATAGTGTGATTCAAAGAAGCCTGAATTTTGTTGATCACTTTCCAGATGAAATTAAAGATAAAACACAACTGCAGAGATTTCTGGGAAGTTTGAATTATATTTAAAAAATTTTAAAGCATTGTGCGCAAGAAAGGAAGCTCTTAAATCAAAGGCTTCAGAAAGTTCCAATCCCTTGGAACGATGACTGCACTCAAGCAGTGAGAAGAATAAAGAGAAGGTTAGAAACATTCAACCTCTTTCTCCTATTAGAGAAGAATGGGAGAAAATAATAATGACAGATGCAAGTCATGAAGGTTGGGGAGCAGTTCTGTGCCAAAAGAACCCCTGTAGCAAAAAAGAGATAGACATCTGCCAATATGCATCTGGTCTGTGGGCCAAGAACCAGCTAAATTGGTCCAGCTTAAAGAAGGAATTAAGAGCAGTTTGTTTAGGTATAGCAAAGTTCAAATATTTTTTCTTCTATAGAAAGTTTACAGTAAGAACAAACTGCCAGGCTCTAAAATATGATATTCAAAAGTGTGATTTCAAGGATGCTGCGATGGTCAGATGGGTCATGCAATTAAGTCAGTACATCTTCGACATTGAATTTATATCTAGAGATAAAAATAGCTTCGCCGATATGCTTAGCTGGGAATTTTTGTCAACACACTCAATTTTGTCCTTAAATTGTAATTTCATAGGAAGAAACGAGGATAATGTTGAAATTGAAACCCCGAAAAGATGGGTCAGGTATGAGTTGGAAACCCCGTTACTGGAGCATGATGAATTTTGGTATCCAATCAAAGAAATCAGGCATAGGCTACGATTCCCCTATCTATGGACAGAAACAATGCAGGATGAAATGAATAATGAAGCTATTGAAGCATTAGACTACCTAGAACACATTGGTAGTATAATGTATGTCCTACAAAAAAGAGATGATGATGAACAATGCATTGAAAGTTGTCACATAACTTTCAGAAGATTTGACAACCACTTCCATAGAGAAGATTATAACACTGATCGACAAAGGGATGCATTCTTCGCAGGCATGAATTTACAAAATTATGTCCCTAACCTGTTTTATTGTATGCAATTTAATTTCACATTTGATGGAATGATGGTGGAAGCATTGGAACAAGATGATCCCACACCAAATTGGTTCATAGAATGGTGGCAGATATACAGACTCTCAGCCCTTGTAATAAATCCATATACCCTTCACATGCTCAAGATTCCTGGATTCAGTGAATCTAGGGCTCACATGAATGGAATATTATATAAATCTGTTGAAAATATCGCTGATATAGAAGATCTTCCTTTTCTCCAAGGCATGAGAAGATGTGGGCATGTATGATGGTTCGTGACAAATCACTACAAGGCAAGAACCATCTCCAATAGTGCAAATTATGATGGCTTTCATGAGTAAGTTGATCCCAGGACAAACCCTTTCCTCAACATCAGCTTCCTGGAACCTCTTGACCGACATAATAATCAAACATGGGAATCAGAAAAAGAGATCAGAGTATAGTACTTCAATAATTTTATGATTGAAAGATTCAGCTAACAACACTATTCACATCCGCAGATAGAGTATTTTGTACTCTAGAGGTGTTGTCTTTCCAACCGAAAATGGTGTTGAACAAGCTTTCATGGGTTCCCTTGTCCTGGAATATCCACTATGTAATCTTTGTACAAATATGAGATTTGCAAATCTCATTTTTATGTCTTTCAACTGTAAAATCGTGTCCTAGATTCGGTCCCCACATGCCACTGGCTATCCGTAAAAGGAGAAGGGACGAGATAACATGGGACAGTCCTCTCATGTTACAAGAAGGGCGGGGATGCACCATCCAGGGGTGAGCAGCGTACAACCAAGCAATGACTAGCCAACCAAGATGGGGCAGAAGTGGCTCCAGGGATGGAATTTGACGGGCATAAGACCTTTTGAACGTATTTGATGGTAAGAAATTTTTAAATCCCGTTTTTCAGACGTGTTTGGAATGGTTCAAAACATATTTTTGATGGTTAACATTTTGCTAAAAACGTTATTAATACCCATTCAAAAAATCAAAAGAGAATGTAGTAGACTGAGTTTCTAGGCATTTGTTCTCCTCAATATGGCCACTTGTCTAGCCTCCAGCAAGCCATCTTGTCGCAGGAAAAGTTCGTCTTGTACCTTTCAACTACTTCCGTTTGGTGTATGTTTTTGTCATTGTCCTATTGTAAGTGATAATTCTTATGTGTGGATAATTTTACATCCACCCCGTACTTCAAATTAACCTAGCCGCATTGTAATTTTAAAATCATGGGAAAGGCTTCCAGAAAAACCAAAAGTAAATCCACCCTTGCTTTTATCTTTGTTTTTGCGCATTATTTTGTCAGTCAAATCGCAGAACGGGCTTTTGGTGGATGTCTGGTTGCATATTCTCTGCCATTTCTGAGGGTGTAAACTCAGAGTTGAAGCAAATAAATTATTTGATGCGGAGGGTTAATTTAGTGGATCACTTGAAAATTTAAAGGGATTATATTGATCTGTTTTGTGGAGACCTCCACAAGTAACCACCCTCTGGAATCATCTTCAACTTTATGGGAAGTGAATCCCATGAGGCAATGCACTGCCAACAATAACACTAATGACAGATTTAAAGAAATATTTCCTCTGCTGCAACCATTGGAGGCTTCTAAGGAGCATTGCTTCAGGAGACGCGGGGCTAATTTGCAAGAGGTCGTTGCAAAATGCGTTGAGGTTCAGCTGAGGAAGGCCAGTAATGCCAAAGTCATTACATCTCAAGCATCGTGTTGGCCTCTACTCGAGTGGACAAATTTTTTCAATCATGGTAATAAAACATGTTACATCCATTGGAAATCCAATGACAATAGCTCAAGGGAAAAAGGCAAGAATAAGTCTCACTGGACATGAGTCGGGAAAGAGAACGAAGGCTAGCTATGAATTTATGATCGGATTTAACATCTTTGTGATTAATTACAATAAGTTTTAGTGACTTGAAAAAGGTTTTCTTGCCTAAACGGAAGACTCGTGCATTATTATTATATATATATATATATATATATTATTATATATATTATATATATATATATATTATTCACGA
>APFE030421255.1:29430-39852 GCA_000404065.3 Pinus taeda
AACCATTTAAAAAAGTCCTTTCATGGATAAGAAATAATTTAATTAGTAATGATAATCATTCTAACATATTTAGATAAATTTCCCTAAATTAAATAATCAATAAAAAAAATACCTCAATTAAATGAGAATTTATTTTTAATATTGTATTTTAGTAAAAATTTTAATACTTTGTTTTGTTTAGGTGCAAACATGAGTAGACAAATCTTTTCAAATCTTATCTCCCCATCATTTTAAAAAGTATATATTTATTTTAATCCGAAACCTATTAAACATAGATAAGGATTAAAATATAAAGAATCCAAACAATAAACATATTTATGACAAAACAAATATGAAGTCCAACATGATATATTTTTATCTAGTATAATTAAGGTCAAAGTATTGCATTTTAATGTCAAATTAATCTTAAGAGAATAAAGTTCTATAATATGTAAGGCCCCACCACACCACATGTTGGAGAAAGAGATGTTGATTATATTTTTTGTCCATTTGTATTTCATATACGTAGGTGGCCCACATCTTACCATCCCTTTTAAAAACGGACTAAAAGATGTGACACATTTAGATTGGAGCATTTTGCTACTATGACATAACATGTTTCCTTTTATGTTTCTCAAGATGCATTTAAATATGGGGATATTGTTTGGCATAAATATCCAATCTCCAGCTTTATTTGGATTTAATGCATAGCTTCCATGCAACTTGAGGCATTTCCTTGCTTACATTATCATTGGAGCAATGAAATTTAGAAATTTGTAATTTGTGACATCAATTTAAACAGCTAATAATTTGTTGTAAAATGAATTTCTCTTATTAGATGGATCTAAAAACTGGACGTTGTGCCCTTTTAGGGTGTCATATATTTTTATTTTGTATCAAACCTTATATTAGATAATGTAAAAAATTATATGCTAATTTGCATGGAACTTAGTCTTATTGGGAATCTAAATATTCTGGGGGTATAATATAAATTTCTGTTTTTAAATGACAGTTGAAATATATGTAATGGATAACCATCAAATGCTCTACCTAGTATTGATTATATACTTTCAATAAGAAAAATAAACATATTTCAAATGTTCAACATTTTTTGTTGAAACCTCCACAATTGTAGTTATCAAAGTATTATAGTTTAAATACATTTAATTTTTAGTTGATATGTCTACAAGTTAGATTAAAGGGTACAATCTCTAAATAATACACCAAGATGAAAATTATTTTGAATTTTCTATGAAATGCTTTTGTCTAG
Source organism: Pinus taeda (assembly GCA_000404065.3). Lineage (NCBI taxonomy): Eukaryota > Viridiplantae > Streptophyta > Pinopsida > Pinales > Pinaceae > Pinus > Pinus taeda. Next base: position 30,680 of record APFE030421255.1, read on the forward strand.
AAAATAAACTAGTTAGATAAGATCTGGAACCCTTTTAGAGTGAGTTTCTTATGATTTTATTCAATGTTACTTTAATACACAATGTTTTTTATGTTTATATATATTGATTTTACTACAATTTGGTGATAAATAGAAGGAAATATTTGTTCAGAGCATGCTTTTACCACATTTAATACTTATAAGTGTTTTCTCTCTAAGAACATAATAGTGGAGGAAACCATAACATAATCCTATAAAATGATGTTAAGATATCTACAATGTCCATTTAACATAATTTAAGTCTTTTAATTTTTAAAAGGTTCAAATACTATGCATTCATTCTTGTCAAAATTAGTGTATATCTCATTATCCAAAGCAATGCTAAATTATATACAGTAAAATGTACTTTATATTTAGATCCACTAGTATATATTAGATTAAGTAAATAATAACATAAACCATATTAATTAATCTACTTTTGATTTTTTATTGATAACATCCAATAGTTTTACTATTTTGGTCATCTTGTATGTCCCATAAAATATCCTTAGTCATATATCATATATACAAATGCTATGGCATGTCCGCGGCAAGGACATTTGATTTCAATTTCTAAGTACTTTATTGTGATTGTTTCATGCAATTCCAAACCAAAATTTGAGATTTAATAAATGATTTGTGTGTTATTGTCAATTTTTTTCCTTATGATAAATATGTGAAAATTTAACATAATTATGTTATTGAAGAATAATTTTATAATCAAGCATTTATTGGTGAAGGGTTAATTTATTGTAAGAACGTTACTCTTGAAGGGAAAAATTTTAAACATAACATTTCTTGACATGAAGCAAAAGAGCCAAAAACATAAAAAAATAAAATAAAATTGTATGATAGGTAGAGAGAAATCCAAATTCCAACCCTGAGCGGTTGTCAACAAATCCCTTCCCATTGCCGCAGGCCTCCTTCACGACAAAGATTCACAGCTTGTCATTCAATGCAGCTGCATTTTTTGTAATGAATGGCAAGGCTAAAAGTTTATGTCACCCGGTCCCTTCCACCCACGTTTCATTTGAATTTTAAAATTTTTCGTGCAAAATTTTGTGGCATTCAATAGATGTAGGTGGATCGTATGCTTTAACTACAGGACATGTGTATTCAATAGATGTAGGTGGATCATATGCTTTAACTACAGGACATGTGTATTCAATAGATGTAGGTGGACACTATGCTTTAACTACAAGATAGGTGTTAAGTCGGAATGGTGTAGCGCCAACCGGAAACTTATGGTTTATGTATTCACATACATACTCATGGCCATGCATTAAGCCAATCACTAAGCCAATGAGTGACTTAGTGACTTGTTTTTAAGAATTGCCTCTGTAAGCACATTTTAAATTGCTGTCATTGAGGCATAGTGAAAGAGATGCCCCACTCGGTGGCTGGCTGACACTAAATGCACATTTTAAATTGTTGACATCAAAGTATAGTGAAAGAGATGCCCCACTCGGCAGCTCGCTAACACTAAATGCACATTTTAAATCAGTTGTCTTTAGTGCGACTTTTTGGAAGCTTTTCCCGTGGGTTTTTTTGGCCTAATTTCTCTAAAATCTGGCGGGAATTTATTGAAATCACAAGCTTGATGGGTAACCCCTACACAAGCGAAGTGCACTAGGGGGTTTTCAGGATGTTGAATCCATATATACAGTCAAAAAACCAGTTTAAATAACACAAATCAAGTTTTCACCTCAATTTTTTCACAGGATTTCAACACTGGAAAGTCCAAAAAGTCGCACTAAAGACAACTCCTATTTTAAATTGTTGTCATCGAGGCATATTCAAAGAGATGTCTACAATCGGTCCTCCAATTGTAACAACTGCATTAATAATTAAAGCGTTTTTTTGGAGTTGCCTTTAGTGCGACTTTTTGGAAGCTTTTCCGATGGATTTTTCCGGTTTAATTTCTCTAAAATCCAGCAGGAATTCATTGAAATCACATGATTGATGGGTAAACCCTACACAATAGAAGTTCCCTAGGCGTTTTTCATGGTGTTGAATCCATATATATAGTCAAAAAACTAGTAAATAACACAAATCAAGATTTCACAACAAAATTTTCACCGGATTCCGGCACCGGAAACTCTAAAAAATCACACTATAGACAACTCCCTTTTTTTTACGTGGTTCATTTTTTGATATTGGAAGACGCTCTCTTTAAATTTGTCCCAATGTGTCCAATTAACTAAGAATTTCAAATTTGAAGTATCACATCTGCAACTCTAAACCCTATTTTAATTATTTTAACGCACAATGTCACCATATGCAACTCTAAACCCTATTTTAATTATTTTAGCACAAAATGTTAATGGTTTTACTTTATTCAATGGACAAATTATCGAATTTGTGAGTCAAGTTCTATCCATAATTCCAATAACATTTTGTTAATTTTGAATCCTTCATCACTATAATTAACTAAAATGATAAGTAGTTATGTCTATTCCCAAACACCTTCCGTAAATTAAATATTAATTGATATACAATTTTTTTAAGCCTTTCCTTTTCCCCTTTCCTTCTCTCCTATCCTTATCTCCTATTTCCTTATCTTTTCTCCCTTCCTTCCCCTATACCCCTACCTTCCCTCCTATCTAATCCTTTGACCTCTAATCCTAGAAATCTCTCTAGGCCGGTCGAGATTTCCTTACCTCTCTTCCTTACCTCTTACCGTCTTATCCGGGCTCGAAGAGGGAAAAAAAAAAAAATACCCCCTCCCCCTTGGGGTGGGCCCCCAGCCAAATTTTTTATATTTTAAAAAATATACATTAAATATTAAATATACTCATGAGTTCATGATTGGAGTAGTTTGTATCTTTGAGTTGTTTGCACAAAGAAAAACATGTATGTGCTTATGAGAGACATGAGTTGTGACGCATGCTATAGAAATAATAAAACATTAAAGATTAACTGTTACAGATTATTACGTAGACATTGATCAAATATAAAATATAAACATTAAATATTCGTAAAAACATTGTAGCTAAAAGCATTATAACTCTAGAATATTGTGAACATTTAGGAAAAGGAATTTATAAATATTGAATATTGAATAGGGAAATACAAATATAAAAAATAAAAGATACAGGTTTAAACATATTTTAAAATATAGTTATGAACATTAAAATATAAAATAATAATACAAAATATAAATCAAAACATGAGATTTTTAAATAAATTATTAAAGAAAATTATCTATATATATAATATTGAAAAAAATTTAAATTGAAAAATGTTGATAATACAATTTATGAAATTACAATATAAAAAAATATTGGATAATATTCCATAAAATAAAAATATAAATGCAAAAAAATTTATATTGAAAATTTAATAATTAAAAAAAATTGATATATTAATAAATATTTGAAATTTATAATAATTGAAAAATATAGATCTATATATATCGGAAATTTATAACAAATGTGACATTTCAAAAATGAAATGTTGTATGAGAATTTAGAAAATATAAAAATATTTAATAAGGAGAAGTGCAATAAAGAATATGGAAAATTTTATTCAAAAGAAAAAATTAATATTTGATATTAGAAAAAATGAAATGAAAATACAGATATTTATATATGGAATATGTAATTTTCAAATAAATTATTAAAAAATATATATGAGTGGGCTTAATAGTTAAGAGTATGTGTTTCTTCTTAAGATGATCAGGTGCTCAGTATTTAGTTCAAAAATTAAAGTGCTTAGAATCACTCGAAATGTGAACGACTACATCCGTCTCGGCGAAATGATTCCAACGCAACTTGTTTCACTGAAAACCAAGCTCGTATGAGGAAGATATCGCGTTATGTCTACTTTGCCAAACACAAGAATTAAAAAAAGAAAGTATAGTCACTGCAAAGTCAAGTATCGCGTTGAGATTGGTTTGTAGGTGTGGTGACGTGGCTCATTTTATTGGTAAGGAATGGACCAATGAGAAGAGGACAAGTGGCAAGCCCAGAGGCCACACGTGTCCCTCCCCAAAGGTTAGGTTCAATTTGCGAGCAATGAAAAATAATGTTCAAAAAATAAAGTTCTTAGAATCACTCGAAATGTGAACGACTACGTCCGTCTCGGCGAAACGATTCCAACGCAACTTGTTTCACTGAAAACCAAGCTCGTATGAGGAAGATATCGCGTTATGTCTACTTTGCCAAACACAAGAATTAAAAAAAGAAAGTATAGTCACTGCAAAGTCAAGTATCGCGTTGAGATTGGTTTGTAGGTGTGGTGACGTGGCTCATTGTATTGGTAAGGAATGGACCAATGAGAAGAGGACAAGTGGCAAGCCCAGAGGCCACACGTGTCCCTCCCCAAAGGTTAGGTTCAATTTGCGAGCAATGAAAAATAATGGGCAGGTCAACGGGGTTGAACTCGTGACCTCGCCCCAATAAACACAATGACTTACCATTACATCACCAATGTGGTTCTTAACTAGATACAATTTCAAGTTATATTTAAATTGTATTATGTTCGTTGTTGGGGGTTTGTGGGGAGCCAACGCGTGGGCTACCCCCCTCCCATGTGAACACACCATAACGGCTACGATTAACGGTTATCCATAAAACCACACCAACTAAAACGTAACCATGACAGTTTATACTACCCATGTGACCTATTCCATGAAGACTGCCACACTAAGGCTAACGATTTACCATTAAAATGTGGATTTGCGCTAATCACGTTTAGTGATTAATTAAACGCGCTTAACGTTAATTAAACCGCAATTAAATTCAGCGGAGATTTTGGCGGTCTCGCCTATTTCGGAGGTAACTCTAGTTTTATTGGAGTTCACTGAAGTTCCTCCAGGTTTAGAGGAGGTTTACTAAGGAAAATTGTTTTGACCATAACTTGGGCAAAATGCGACCAAATTGAGATCAATAAAAGGTGTTCCTAGCTAATTTGGGCATTCTGAGCACATTGAAGCAGGTTTAAGGAGTAGTAGAGCATTGTAAACAACAAATTTTCCATTATTTAGCTAATAGAGAGGCCCAAGTCATGGTAGTTGGACCAAAGAGATGTAGCCCAAGAGGGGTGAACTTCTTCATCAAAACAATGTGTTAAGTATTCATTTTGATGGTTTTTTGTACATTTGATTGTTGTTGTTCAAAAATTTTTTAATGTTATTTTTCTCATGAACTTAACATAAACCTTGATCAAATTTACCTGTTTTCATTCACAAACACTATAAGGGAACCTATGCACATGAAGAAATTGACAAGCGTTTGTTTATAAATCTGAAGTTGAAATTAGCACATAAAAACTAGCATTCAACCACAGATCAAGTCGGTATCAGAACAAGAGGTTATTTTCTTGATTGCTAGAGTTTTGTGCAAATAGGGTTTTAATGGTTTAAAATTTGTGATGCTTACAAGGTTAAAGTTGCAGAGAGGAGAAGGGAAAAAATTGGTTGCAAATCCTGAGGTAATGCCTAGAAGAAGGAGATCCACAAGGCCACAATCTCCACCCAAAGTTCTAATCCCAGCTACACTTGAAGCTCCTCAAGTTTTACCTTCAATTGAGATTGAGGAGGTACAAGTAGTGTGAGAAGCTGAGTTTGAAACGAAATCCATCATGTCTGGAGCAAGAGAGACTGAAGGTCTTTTAGAAGAGGAAGAATTCAAGAAATATTTCTATGACTTAACTGACATGGTTAGAGTTCTCTATGAAGAGAGGAATACTAGAATGGCTAGAGAGAGTTCTAAGCCCCCACATGGAGAGGGAAGCGCAGGAGATAAAAAAGATGAAAACAAGGATTCAAAGGGTAATGGAGGAAAGTCTCCATTTCCACCATCTTCATCATCTTCCTCATCATTTTCATCATCCTCAACATCTCAAACAACATCCTCTTCCACTTCCACCACTAAAACTATTCATACTCATTCAAAAACCCAAAGGAAAAAAACTCCCTTACTCAAATTGGACATTAAGTTTGAACTTCCCATGTACAATGGTGAGGTGAATGTAGAAAATTTAGACAATTGGATTTGACAATTGGAGGTTTATTGTAGAGTTCAAAACCTTCAAGAAGATGACATAAAGATCTAGTTGGCTTCATTGAGGCTAGAAGGAGCAACATTAGTCTAGTGGGAAACAAAGACTCAAGAGGAAATATGAATTCATGGTAAGATATCAATTTCTTGGGTTGAATTTGTTTGTGCAATTAAAAGACAATTTTATCCTTTAGCTGATCTGAAAATCACTCGTGAGTGATCTCAGTTAATTAATGAAGGTATTACAAACCCATGTGCTGGGGTGTGCCTATGTTATTTTAAGCAATGGATCGATAAGATTGTGAAATACATAGGAACTTGAAACAGTAAGAGAAACACAATAAGAAAATACAAAAACATAACAAATTTAATGAGGAGTTCACCCAATCCTCTTGGGCTATGTCTCTTGTTCCAGCCTTCAGTGGTGGCCTTTCTATTGTGTCTTAAAACAGAGATTTTACAATAAGGAGCACAGTTTGAGTCTCACTTAACAGAGAATGATCAGTAGAATTGTACTTGGATCCCCCAAGTTTCTAGAGTACACAGACTCCCCTTACTGAATCTAGACCTCAAATGGTCTCAGTGGTATGAGTCCAATTTGGTACTCAATACCCAACAGGAATACACAAAGGAGTTGCTTGAGCCTCTGAAGCCTTCTCTAGAGTTCATAGACTCTCGGACCCTCTTTGTTATGTCTGCTCAATGCTGCCTTTGCTCCGCAGGTCAGCTCGACTTCTCTGTTCTCTGCAATTCACTTCTTTCTCTACTTCTGCCCCCCCTGCTCTTTGTCTATTTGTGGCTTAAAGCCAATCTGCTCCTTGACTGTTCATTTCCGCTTCCTGGCTCTCTGGATTGCCTGCCTCTGTCCGTTGGAATTCCCCTGCTCTGCATCATCATCGTTGTGTAACGCTTCATAGAGAGGTGGCCACCTGGTTCCTCATGAACTGAGTGTCAGTTATCTTTGAACGGTCCTTATTTCCATTTCTCCAAGATTTCCCGTGAAACTGAATCCTCTGCGAACGCATCGGTCATGTCAGACCCCAAATATCATGTACCTCAGTCTATTTCCCTGTCAAATCCGGTGTTCCATCAGGTAGATTCTCTGTCGTTGATCTGGAGCCTCCAGATCCTATAGTCTCCGTCTATATCACGCTGGTAAGTTGCTCAATCGTTACTCACGTGATGTAAGTGGTTTTCTCTCTCATCCGCTGGACACGTGTCACCCGGTGTGTGGCATCGCGGTGAACTCGACCAAACCTGCTTACCGCTCGAAGTGCACGCGATATCCTGCCGGTTTTGGGCGCGGGACTTGCCTTCTAGTGGTTTTCGCATGTTTCCTGTTTCCCTCGTGACCGAGCGCTTGGGGATTTCCTTCACTGAGAATTTTTCCCTGTGATATGCGATTAACGCTAATCGTGTATCAGAAATTGCCTCTATTTCTTTTGATTACCAATTTGCATTCATGCACGGTGTCCATGGGCCAACGGTCAGTGCGCTTTGACCGAGGGTCCTCGTTGTTCCGTGTTGGCCACAAATTTCCATTGTCCAGAGGTAATTTCTGATAAGCTCATTATTCATGAGATTTTGAAGCCTGACATAATTTGAAACAGTCATGGAAATGTTTAAGGATCTAATTCGGATCACGGCCTTCCCACAGAAAAAGCTTTCGGACCACCAAAAGTTGGTTTTCAAGCATCGACTAAGTGAGGGTATAGTTGTCTCACTTGTCTAATCTTTATCCATTTTGCACTGCTTGGCTTTGAACCCTTGAGTCCAATCCTGAGGTACTCGACATCGCCCCTGCGCGTCGTCCTCACCTTCCTGTCCAAAGCTGTGTCTTCCTACAGTTCATTGAGATATTCAGGTAACATATCATCAATAGAAGGAAATTGACTCTACTCTTCTGGATCGTCAATTAATGAAGGTTCAAATAGTCTCAAGCTGTCTGCATTAACGACTGAGTAGATGTGCATGTAATCTGGTAAATCAAGGTGAAAAGCATTCTCACCAATTTTCTCAAGTATCTTGAAAGGTCCATACCTTATTGGCTTTAACTTTCTACCTTCAACTTGCATTCTATCCTTGCTGATATATAGCCAGACTTGATCACCAACTTGGAAACTATGCTCCATCCGATGCATGTCATGCCTTGCCTTGTATTTGGCTTTGCTCTTTTCCAGTTGTTCTTGTACTGCCTGGTGAATCTCTTAGATTTGTTCAATGAACTTGGTTGCCTTGTACACATCACTGTGTCCATCAACTGCTATGTCTTTACCAAAGACAAAATCCAAGAGAGACCTTGGTGTGAAACCTGAATAGGTCTCAAAAGGAGTTCTTTGTATAGAAGAATGTTTTGCTCAGTTGTAAGCATGCTGCACATAACACAAATGTTCATCCCAAAGTTTGGGATGCTTGCTGCAATAGCCTCTGAGCAACTAGATCACTGTCATGTTGACCACTTCTGTATGGCCATCTGTTTGTGTATGAAAGGTTGTGCTTTTCTTCAGTTTGGTGTCCATTAGTTCCCACAAACTCGACCAAAACGTCCCAACAAATCGGGTATCTCGATCAGATACAATGGAAGTGGGTAATCCAAAATGAACCCATACATGCTGAAAGAACAACTTTGTAGTTTGTTCAGCTGTAATTTGTTTATTACAAGGTATCAAAATACACATTTTGCTAAACCTATCCACAAAAACATATAAATAGTCATGAAATCTTCTAGATTTAGGCAGTCCTCCAATAAAGTCCATGGAAATACTTTCCCAATGATGAGAAGGAACTGACAGTGGAGTGTACAAGCTTAGTTTTCTATTGCTGGGCTTTCTTTTAGCACACATGGTACACCCTCTTACATATCTAGAAACTGTCTCATTCATTTTTGGCCAATAAAAAAACCTTTGCAGCTGTGCAACCGTTTTAATTACCTTGAAGTGACCTGATATTAGAGAAGTGTGTGCTTCTCGAATTATCTTTACTCTTTCAGTTTGTGGAATGCATAGCTTCCCACTATGATACAAGAGTTGGTCCTTAACATGATAATCCAGTTCTTCTACTCGTTTTCCTTGACTTAAAGTTGCATATACATCTTTGAAATCTATATCTTGAGCATATTGTTCAATTTAGCTCTCATGCAGTACTGAATTATGC
>APFE030421256.1:2833-35254 GCA_000404065.3 Pinus taeda
GCATAATGGCCTGCATTTTGACAAAGAACTCTTCAAAATATACACAAAGGATCATGGTTCCGGAGGGTGAAATAAACAACTCTGCCAAGGTTATGAACACCTGTTGGCAGCAGAGCTCTGTTAATGGCATAGAAGTCGTAATGGTTACACGAACAGGTATGATATTAAAATTTTTTGTCTCTTATATCCTTTGAATAGATCGTATGTCACACCCCGATGTATATATCGCATGAATATTCATTACCACCAATCATGCCAACGGAACTGACAATGACCACTAGAGATTTCGTACGCTTGACAGACGTCCCATCCCCCGGCTCCTCATTATATCATGCAGGCTCTTATGTAAAACGCGATCTACCTTTTTGCCTCGATTTCGGCATTTCGTTGTTTTTCTAAAACATGGCATAATTTCATATGCTGTTCTTTATGACTTGACTTCTGACTGGCTGCTGCTCCTCTCTTTGACGGCTGGGGACAACCTATCAGATCGTGGGGGGGAGGTAACCTCATTACTCCATGGATTACGTGGCTGCACACCATTCGGGCGAGATAATGTATGAAGGAATGGCATGGTTTAACGGTATGATGATTCCATTTTACAGAAATTGCTGTCCACGATCCTTTTTTCGTTGCATGCTCTGTGATCTTTTCCAAAATTTGGCGATGATCATCCTCTGTGAATCGCAAGCACCACAAGCAGTTGTTGTTCCATTAAGAATTCTGAGTAGAATCATAAGGGGAAAGACGGTCCGAAGCGAACCTCACGAGCTGACAGTCTCCGCTGCTGCCCGCAAAATCCTGGAAAACTCAGGGTGGTTGAATTATTTCAGCCGCTTGCAAGAATCAAATGAAGCAGTGGCATTGGAATTCTTGCAAAATTTGCAGGAAAATTACTCTATAGTAGGAGGAAAGCGGATAGCGGTCACGGAGGATATCATCGCAGAAGTCTCGGGACTACTAGATGCTGGACCTGTATGGATGGTGAAAAAGGAAAGATTACAAAAGGCTATGGAAATTTTCCAGGACGAAGGCCAAAGCTTGACAGTCAAAGGGAAAGGAGTTCTGTCGGCAACGCTAGGGGAACCCTGGACCGAGCTAGCAAAGACAGTGCAGATTTATATCACTTGCGAAGGGAGGAAAGACGTGGTAAGACCTCGTCACCTGAAACTTTTAGCTGTTTTAAAAGGAAAATGTTCTGTAAATCTCCCTGCACTTTTAAATTCATTATTACATGACGCGGCCCGAAGCCTGAAGAAGGCCTAGCACTTAGATGCAGTCGTTAGCCACCATCGACTGATTCGATTGATAGTCAGCCACAGTCTCACTCAACAACAAAGCACTTGGGAGGAACTGATCGCAATAGTTGAGGGGGGATCGACTGCACCACCCCCAAAACCTGAACATTCCTCCAGCACGCCGGAACGATCAGAGAAACGCAAGGAGTCAGCAGCAGAAAGACATGCTGCTTCAAAACGAAAACAATCCTCCGGTACGCCAGAACAACCAGAGGAACACAGAGAACTTGCTGGCACACCCGACCAACCTGAGAGACCAAGGAAATCAGCCCGGCTAGCCCGGATACGAGGAAGGATGGAAAAGATTCAGGGAACCACGACCCAGCCAATTGAAATTGCGGACGAACCTCCAGAACCAGAAGGAGGACCCTCCGAAGCAAATGCTGAGCAATCAGGGGCCGAGGCTGACCAGCCGGAAGGAGGAATTGAAGAAAGAGATGAGCACTCTGAGGAAGAAACAACCACCGAACAGGGAAATCAAGAAGAAGAAGTAGTATGGCCAGGGGGTAGCCCGTTGCAAGACCCTGTGGGTGAGGAGGAATTGGCAGCAGTCTTGGCCAATATGGGGGAATATGGCCAACCCTCTAGCATAGCAGGCATCCTTGACGGACCCGCGGAGGAAGAATTACCCGAGGAAGTGCATGCAGAAAAGGAGGGAGAAGAAAAACTGCCTGGTTACGATAATGAAATGGAAGACAACAATCAGGGACAATCTATCCCCAAGACACCGGAAGATATCGCAGACGAAGAAGGAGCGGACTTAAGGGCCAAACCCTCTGCCGAGGCAAAGGAAATTAAGAAATTAAGGAAGAGACAGCAGAGGTTGCTGGGCACTATAGCCAGGCTCTGACAGCAAATTCGAATTTTGAAAGCCAACTTGAGATACAAAGGACCGCAAGGAAAAGGAAGAGGGCCACTGCAGCAAGAACCCCGAGGAGAAGAAGACGGCAGACCTATACCCGTTTTGTTGGTCGAAATCCCATCAGGAGACCTACTGCCGAGGAACAGACTGCTGTTCCAAATGACATCGAGGAACAGGTTGCTGTTCCAAGTGACATGGAAGAACAAATTATTGTTCCAAATATCGTGGAGGGACAGACTGCTGTTCCATCTGACCCTGAAGAACGGATGGACATTCCAATGGAACAACAAGAGGCTCTGATGGCAGGAGGACCACAACAACCCTTTATTCGCGTTAAGAAAGAAATACAAAGAAAAGAGGCCCAAAGAGAAGCACCACCCTCAGGGGTAATTCGGGTCCTAAACTCTAAGCAGCATAATAGAAAGGTCCAGGTTAAACTCCCAACCTCTACGGCTTTATGGAAAAATGATCCAAAAACAAGGACCTTGCACAAAATGATGAAGGAAGCTCAGCAAGAAGCTGAGCAGCTGTGAGAACAAACAGTCCCCCGGGAGAAATACGAAGAGCTACAACAGCAACTTCAGGATATTAGTCAGTCCGAGAGCCAGGCCTTCGAAGGATGGCAAAAGGAACAAGAAAAGGTTGCTAAGGTAACTTGTCGATTAGATAGTGTTGTTAAGCAGATGGACACTGTGTGTTCCTTGTATAATGACGTTTTGACTTGTAGGGCCCCTGCTAAAAATTATGCTTTATTTTTGCTTGAACGATATTTGCGATTGAAAATAAAAGCCATTAGGGCAGGAGCACCTGTCCACATCAACACTGTTAATGATTTTATAGACTGTTGCAAGCATTATGGAATTAAGGTTCAAAGGTTATTGTGCGAGTTTTACTTGCACAACCTTGTGCTAGACGAGGAAACTGATTTAAATCCTGGCCCTTTTGTTGGCGATATACAATTCCAAGCCTTTATCTCATTTGGGGTTAATCAGCTGAAATGGCTCAGAGCTTATAACACCTTTCAGAGACAGGAGAATAGCCTAGATTTATGGGTACGAGCCGAACCTAGAGACCCAGTGACGCTATGGAGAGAACATAGGAGCCTTATGAGGATCCCGGGTGTCATCGAGATATTAGGACCCATGCACAAAGACTTGATCTGACATAGTCTGGAATATTTCCTGACTATTAAAGACCTTGCCATCGATGCTACAAAATTTTGATACCGGACCTCTATCCCAAACATCCAGCTCAGGGAACCATTCAAATACGATAATTTTGAGCTGGCTGCCAGCTGATTGAACCTTTATGGGGAACGGATTCTGCAAGCAGGGCCATCCTGGTTGGCGTATCGATTTCGCATTCCAATTATTTGGCACCCTCCACCCGGATATCAGGCCTTGTATGAGATGCCTGCAGATCAAATAGATCAGTTCTTTGATAATCTAGTTGCTCATCACGGTTGTTGGCCTCCTCACGAGATCCCCTCTCCGTCCTATTCTCTCACCGCCTTGCATGTCAACTATAATCTTTTCATGAGGCCATGAAACAGGGTAAGCAGGGGGTGTGTGGAGCACTTGGAAGGTATGTTTTAACAAGCAATTTAGTGGTTTTTCAATAATAATTGTAACCTTTTCTGCATTGTGAATTCAAAGAAGATAAAGGATTTTAATCAAATGTGCAATAATTGACAAAGGAAGCTCAATTACTAATAATTGTCGTTTTTCTATGCAGGAAGACGTGGAAGCAAGGAGTTGCCGTCCAAAAGCGAGAATCAGAGGAAGAATAACTAATGTCCCTCCAGAGGGGAACCGGATGCGAACAAGATCGAGCAAATCAGAGCTGAATAGTCCAGGAAAAGAATGCGGGATACCGAGTCGGTGAACGCGAGAAAGAAAAGAGAAGGATTAACCGATTGGCGAATCCCTTAGGATCTTCGATCCTGAGGGATCGTTGTTTTACTTATCTTTGATTATCTAGATACCTCTGTCATTACTTTTATATAAAGGAACAGCGCCATTGAGCAAGAGGGACTACTGTTTTTGTAATTTTAAGTTTCAGAACAAACTTTGATCATCGAGTCTCACTAAGACCTGGTTTTGTTATACTTTTTTTGATGCGATTAATATAAAAGACTTGGTGTTTATTTCATCTCTGCGTCTGGAGTAACCTAAGGCAGTGTACCATTGGCAGCTAAGGGCCCGGCTCCGAAGGACACTTGCTTTTGTATCACTATACTGTGATTTGTGTGTGGTTTGTTTATCTTTACTACTCAGTAATCTGATACATCTTTCATATGATATGCTATGCTCTGTTATGATCAATAGATGAATGATTTCTCCATGTAATGACTCTGCACTGTACAATTGGATCTATTCAAGGTTGAATTGCATCTTTAATCAGTTATTTCTGTAACAGAGTGTTGGTATGAATGTTACTGTCATTGGATCCATGTGAAATAATATTTGTGGGACTTGCAAGTAACATTACTCTGTTTAGAAACATAGTTATATCATTCATTATTCTCAGATTGCTATATTAGTATAGAACATGTACATACGGTTGATGCTTGTTGTTCCATAAAGTATATTTTATCTGGTTTGCCTGAAGAAGAAAATCAGAGTGAGAATCAGCTAGTCTTAACTCGCGAGATTCAGTTCTTTCGATTGTTATTCCATTTTATTATTGTTGTTCCATTTTATTATTATTGTTCCATTTTACTGTTGTTCCATTTTACTGTTGTTCCATTTACTGCTGTTCCATTTCCATTTTGTTGTTCCATTTTACCTGCTGTCGTTTTACTTACCTGCCTTTGTTGTTTTGGTGTGAGAGAAGGTCTAAGGCTGTAGTGAGCCTCAGCAAGACACTGCCTAGCTCCCAGACCTATAAGTCCATGCTATAATTTCCTTTCTTTATCAGTTTCTAGAGGGATGGGTTATTGCTTCCGTACCCTTGACTGATCAACTGTCTTGTGTGATTCTATCTTCTGGATTAGTTTAGTTACAGCTTAGCATCTGTTTTCTTTTGTATCTTCTGAACACTATACTACTAAGCATTACACGGACAAATAGCCTCGGATTGAGCTACTCTTTGCAATAACAAAAAGTTCCCAGATTGATTTATTAATGTGGAATAATTAGAGGTGTGAGAGACCCTAGTTATAGCTCTACAGTAACCATATCAATGGTTTTAGGTATCGATGAAGTTGTTAACCGTACTTGTTGATTTTGTTAATGTTATTGTTTTTGGTGAATGTATAAATTTGGTAAAAGAAAGATACAGTAAAAATGTCGAAGCAATGCAATTACTAGCTTTTATTTTTTAACTAGCTTGTACACCTCAAACTAGCTTCATGTGCTCTCATGCTATATATATGACCCTTTATATAGGGTGGTGGCTCTTCAAGAAGACCCAGATCCTATTCTCAAGCCATGACCTAGATCCCATTCTCAAGCCAAGTCTGGTGCTAAAATAGACCATTGTGTCACTCCATAAGTTCAAGAAGAAATTTAACAATTGAAATCTTTAACCATGACTAACCCATAAGCATATTTAGTATTTGAAATTCAAGTTGAATTATTTTATTGGGTCCTTGACCCTGGCCACATCAAGGAACATAAGAGCCAATATATTAACTCTATCACCTTTCACTAGCAAATGAAAAATGGGTTGGGGCTAAAAAACAAGATTATAGCCTCCCTCAATGAAATCCAAAAGGTTTAATGCCACCAACACTTTTTTGGTTAACCTAGATTCATGTCTCACCCATGGAAGGATATCTTCATAATGGTTCCATCTCTAGCCCATGAGCATAGGTTTCAACCCCAAGAACTTCTCAAGTCAAATGATACATGCACAGGTATTTTTGTTTTATGTTTTTTCAATATGAAACTTTTTTTTTTATTTTCATAGATAAGCTAAAATTATGGAGGATTAGATCCACCCACCAGATTATATATAAAAATTTTGACTATGTATTCCGACAAATCTCTAGGTGTAAGAAAGCTTAGACAATATCTTCAATTTTGATTATTTTAATGGACAAAAAAATTGGTAAGATGCCTCCACTATTGCTGGTTTGGTTTCCCTTGCTACAAGCCATGATAGTGAGAAGGCTAATTGTTGAGATTTATATGTCAATTTTATTATATAATAGAAGGTAATTAATTAACAAACAAAAATATCGAAATAAAGTTATAATTTAGTTGATTTTTATTATTTTTTAACTTTAGCAATATAAGATGTATCATGAAGTGTTTTGATGCTTATCATGGATTGGTGTCTATCCATGTTTACCATCCATTTAATTTATAGGGTTGAGCTAGTTATAAATGTGAGTATGTGTCTAAAGATATCATATAAATAATATAATGATGTTTAATTTTTCTAGGTTCAACAAAATTTTGTTACATATTTCCGGTATTGTAATTTTAAATTAGTTTAGTTGTTTTAATGTAGAAATGGATTATGTTAAAAGAATACTCATTTACAATATATATTGTCTTCTCAAAATCTTAAAGCTTCACAACATCATGCAATTTACATTATCTTATAAAACAAATTGCACTAGAACAAATTTCTTCTAACCAACACATGTTTGGAAGTTGAATGCATTAATTAAATGTGTACATTAGAAGAAATTTTCAGCCTAAAAGTGCCCATTAAATTTTTGTGTAATTCCATGTCATAATACATAAGTCAATCAAAATCCTTTAAATTTAAAAGGAAATACATGCAAATATTTTGGAGGGAAAAGAAAAAAATTGTTTTTTTTTTTTAATTGTATTTTAGGCTTACCTCCTTATAGGTTTACTCAAATTTCAAGTGTAGAGGCCACAATTGTTTCAAATATTGTTATTTATTATTTTTTGCTTACAAGCAGACTTTTAGGCTTAAATTTCCTCCAATGCATTGAGAATATCAAGTTTTAACGTTACAATTGACTAGAGTTGAGTTTGTTACTTGAGACATCGTTCAAAAGTGGAAGAAATATAACATTCTATATCGGAATGGGTGAAATTCTCACAATTAAATGATAGTGAATAGTGAGAAAGTAAAGGCTACAATAAACCAATTAAGAGAGTGAGGGCTAGGAAACAATAGTGTCGTAGTAAGGGACAAGGATGACACAAAGAATAGTCAAGAGAGACTAATGCCAAAAGGTGCAAACATATGCACACCTAAAGTGGATAACACTCCAAGGTATGAAATAATTTCATCTAAATCAGTGAATATATTTAATACATGTAGAATCACATAATCATAGGAATTTTAAGGGCATATGGCCCAGCAAGAGGGTCCTAATCTAGTGGAAGAACACCAAATGAAAAATGAAATGGCATGTAGATATGGAATTAGGCTCAAAATGGTTCTTCATTACTATATCTATAAATTTGAAGATAGATAAAAAGTCTTTGAGAATGGTTAGAGTTGGCCAAATTGACATATTTTTCATAGGTACTTCATACCTTTTTATTTTCGACTTTCCATTCTTTCTTATTACCTTTCCATCCATATTGATTGATTTTTGGTCAAGGTACAAATATCCTTCTACATGTCATTTTAATTCTTATTTTTATGCACTTTTTGGGAAATTATTTCATTTATGTATGAACAATGGCATATAGGACACAAGACTACACAGGTATTACTCAATGTTGGTGTCTCAATAGTGGTTGTTGTTGAGAAATCTAAGGAAACTAGATTAGGGTGATTTCCTTTTACCTTGATAATTGCTTGTAGTATTCTTTTACTTTTCATTATTTTATTTTTTTTATCTTTTTGGTAGGTAAGCACCCACGGGGGATTTGAACCAGTAACCTATCGCAAAGAGTGCCTTAACGGTGCACCCATCCATCGTTAATCCAAAGCCCCGTGGGCCTTTTATTTTTCATTACTATTAGTTTCTTATTCACTTATTATAATGTTTTTCTTATCATCAAACAACTACCAAAACATGAAGACCAATAGTACACAAGGAAACAAGATCTAGGTTGCTAACCAGGGCAGAAAACCCTCTTAGAGAGTAAAACGCATAAGTAATTCTTCTCTTCTTATAGAATCTTCAAATGATGAATCCCAAGACGTTAGACCTAAGACATAGACCTATCCAAGACCAAGTTAGCCTTCCTTCTTTATTGGATTTCCTTACACGGCTTCCAACAACAACCTTCAACCTTCCAATAGCGTTTCTAGCAACTTTGACCCCCAATAATAATTTATGCAACTTTGACCTAGCAACTTCAAACTTGATGTAGTTTCAAAACTTCAACCTTGATGTAGCTTCACATCTTCGGCCTTAATGAAACTTCATATCTTTGATCTGATGCAGCTTCCTAACTTCGAATTTGATGCAACTTCATAGCTACGACTTTGATGTCGCTTCACAGTTTTGATCTAAATGCAACCTCACAACTTCGACTTTGATACAAATTCCTAACTTTGTCCTTGATACAACTTCACAACTTTGAGCTTTATGTAGCTTCACAACTTCAACTTTGATGTAGCTTCCTAGTTTCATTACACATTAGAGAGCAAGAAAGAAAGACCCAAAACTTCAATTCTAGCTTCCATTTTGAGCTTCCCTTGCCTTTTTGACTTCTCCTTAAGATCAAACTTCTTCTCTTGCTTTATCACATGTCTTGGATGTGTGCTTCAAATGAGGCTGAAGGCCTCATATATATAGGCTTCCTAGGGGTACAAATTGCGTTCAAGAGGCTCACTTGATATCTTATAGGCCAACTTGATCTTGGAGGGTCTTTTGACACAATTTTGGCTCAAATAAATTATTTTTACTTGTTACAACATTCCCAATGGGATATCTTATATATTGCAATGACTCTTTTAACTTATTGACTTTATGACAAACCCTAAAAGCACATAATGGGTGCTTGACCTATAAATAAATTGACCTTGAGCATAAAATTGATGCTATAAAATAATAATAATAAATTTTATTTTTCTCTTTACATCAAATACTTAAAATCAAAATTGCATAAGACATTATGAAGGCCAAACCTAGTTGCATATTTAAATAGTTGCAACTCCATGTAGGTGTTGCAAATCCCTACAAGTCTTGCAACTCTCTTTGCTCTGGCAAAGTAAAATTGTTGCAACTTTTATATATAACCATACTTGCTACAACTCTTCATTATTTCTACACCTCTTCATTATTTTTGTAACTTTTGGATGCAATTATAAAGTGTTTCAATTGTTGGTTTTCTAGTGCAATCAAGGCTAGTATAGTTTTTCAAAATTGATAACTACTTCCTATGATACAATTTGTCTTCTTATAATATTCCAATCATTAAGCAGTTGCACCGAAAAAACTTCAACCATTTACTTTCTATAATAGAGCAATAGAGATCATTGTATACAATAAGCAAGATTTAAGAGACAACAAAAAATTAGGCTCATAGCCAAGGCAGAACCCACAAGGGGCAAAGCCAACCAATATTTCCTTATGAGAGAGAATCTAGTTTATAAATAGTAAACCAAAATATTCCAACAAGATTCCAAATTTGACCTCAATAAATACCAAGTCAAAGTAGTCAAAGAAATCAATGAAGAGATGTAAAAATTCTCAACTTTATTCAAAGTCAAGTATACAACACTAGGGCTGAATTCCCACTTGTAGAAGCTCAAAATAGGAGGGTTGAAATTTGATCAACCTCAGTCAAATACTTACCTACAATTTTGATTCAAAGGGGTAGAGTTGACTGCCGATCAACATCCCAAAAATAGAATAGAAACTTGATCTACCAAGAGTCAATGAACCTCAATCAAATTTTTCCTTCTGAAATAAGTCAATGTCTTGTTCAATAGAAGCAAGTCTATCCCAAGTCAATGTTGGTCGAACATAAGAATCAAGTTGGTTAACATAGAATAGAAAATCCCCCTTTGACTCCTTCACATGAGTGGATGTGTCTTTGTGATTTTTAGATTAAATGATGTGTGGTGATGATGCCAAAATGAACTCCAACGAATTCATATTTATATCTAGTTGAGGAGGTGGTTTTTTCCACATGTGGGGTTGAGTTTTTGACTTTAAGCTAACATGGTCAAACAACAAAATTTGAATTTTCTTTATCAATTTTCCAATGAAAATACTGATCATTTCTACCAAATTTTTCAATACTCCCTCTTAGCTATGGAGGTACTTTTCATTCTCTCTCAAGATTAATTTTCTTGACCAAGCCATAGGTCCCTCAGCCACAGCCTAAGTGAGAGGTCAAAAGTACAAGTCTTTTTCTATTAAGATCAATCTCCCTAACCAATCCTTAGATCTCTTGGCCCACAACCTAAGAGATCACTAGTCTCATCATAGGAAACATACATAGCATCCAACACATCCCACAATTGTAGTGGGGTCAATAAATGAGTCCAAACCAATCATATGCATAGGATACATCTCCCTAACCAATCATTAGGTCCCTCAGCCCACATCCTAAGGGAGGAAATTGAAGATCAATCTCTCTTACCTATCCATAGGTCTCCTACTCTCTACCTAACAAAGAGATCACAAAATCAGTGTCCCAAACAAAAATGGTCTTCTAGTAAAAACCTAAGGGATCACTTTATGCCTCAGATTCAAGCTCCCTGACTAGACTCACTAGCCTCTTGGTTAATTGACCTAAGGGAGTGACAATATTCTCTATCAATCCATAGGTCTCCTAGTTGCATCTTAAGGAAGATTGTCCATAATATGATGTTTTACAATCAATGTTCCCTCTCTCTCAAAGAGGGGTTCTCAACAAATCCAAGTTGTTCTATGAAATATATAAACTTCATATGGGAAAATTATTTTGTCAACACATCAACAACCAGCTCATCAGTAGGGACATACTTTATCCTCTCAGCTCTCCCATGGACAATATTCTAGATATAATTATACTTGATTTTAATGTGCTTCAACTTGTCATGAAATATTAGGTTCTTAGAAAGCTTCACATAAATTTGATTATTATAATATATAATGGTCGATTCCCACACTTGATTAGACAAATTGAAAAATAATTTTCAAAGCCACACAACTTCACAACAAGTTAAACATGCAATTATATACTCATCTTCAACTGTAGTCAAAGGGATTGAAGTTTTCTTTCTACTAGACCATGAAATAATAATGGAGCCCAAACCAAAATAGAATCTAGAAGTGCTCTTCCTATTATTATAGCTTCCATTCTAATCAATATCATTAAATCCATGTAGCTTCCATGCTCCATTAGAAACATATCTTAGACCATTTCAATGGTACCATGCAAATATCTCAAAATATGTTTTACTACAACCTAGTGCACATGTCGGGTCTCAACCAAAAATTGGTTCAACATGTTCATAGCATAGAAAATTTTAGTTCTAGTGTTCACAAGATAGTACAATGAGCCAATCAATTTATGATACATCAAGGGATCAATCAAATTAGGGTCACAGTCATGTATCTTCTTCAAATTTGTCACCATCGAAGTATTCATGGACATATAGTCCATCATGCCAAATCTCTAAAGTACATTTATAGTGTATCTGACTTGGATAAAAAATATTCCATCAGGATTTTTCCAAATTTCCAATCCCAAATAGTAATTCATGAGACCAAGATCCTTCATCTCAAATTTAGAAACCAACTCCCTATTACACTAGGAAATCAGAACTTCAACCCCTGTTAGAAACAAATCATCTACATACAACACCAACATTAAGGGCTTGCCTTCAACAATTTTAAAGTTTAGTTTTGATCAACTTCACTCTTATTCAAGCCAAGAGTCATTGCTATATAGCCATCAATACAGGAGTAGCATGCTCATACTTCAACCCATACAAGGCTTTCTTCAATTTTCAAACGTACATGTATCTTTATCATGGATGTCAAATCCTTTAGGTTGCTCAATATAGACATCCTCTTCAATGACTCCTTTCAAAAAATCAATTTTGAAATCCATTTGATGTAATTTCCAACCTGCAATAGAAGCAAGAGCAATGAAAAATCTAATAGAAGCATACCTAGCAATGGGAGAAAACATGTCTTCATAGTCCTCTCCCTCTTTCTAGGATAATCCATGAGCCACAAATCTATCCTTGTGCATTTCAACACTTCCATCAGCAGCATGCTTGATTTTGTAGATCTACTTATAATAGACAACAAAATTTTCTTCAGGTCTTGGCACAATTTCCAAAACATCATTCTTTAATATATATTGATATTCTCCAGTCATGGCATCTTTCCAAACCTGTTCCTCCTTTGCTTATTCATAGGTGGATGGCTTCTTCTTATGTAGCAATGATGGTTGTCACATCATTGCTACATAAAAAAAGTACTTCTTCAACTTCTTACTTTCCATGAAGGTCCCACGAGGTGTATCATGTCCTTCAAATTCATTCAAAGTTATTTTAATCCATGTTGGTCTCTTTCTAGTCTCAGGTACAATGGATTTGGGATATTTAACAAGTTCATGATCATCAAATTCTTTGTGAGGGTCTTCATCCATAGGTTAAAGTTCTTTTCATTCCATAATCTTCGAAGCCACATGTATATCATCATCAAAGTCCAAGTGTGAACCCTTGGAATTCTAGAAAGAAACATTTGCATCAAAGTTAACACCCCTAAAAGCCTCAATAAAACATTGTCTTGGAACATAAACGCTGAAGGATTTTTAATTCTCATTATAGTTAGCAAAAGTCCCATTCTTCCCAAAAGGTTCCAATCTTTTTATTTTCTCCTAGGGCACATGAACATAAATAGGACAACCAAAGATACTTAAATTCTAAACATTTGGTCTCTCATGTGTGAAGACTTCTTCAAGATTCTTATAGTCCAATATTTGATGTGGGAACCTATTTTGAACATAAGTAGTTGTTCTTACAACTTCTCCCCATAGAAACACTAGTAATCCATGATCATGAAGCATGGCCTTGGTAGCTTCCATAATGTTCCTATTCTTTCTTTCGACGGTTCCTTTTTGTTGAGGATAGTAGGGAACTATCATCTCCCTCTTAATTCCAGCATCCTTGGAGAAGTCACTCAACTCCTTGGATACATATTCTACACCATTGTCAGACCATAAAGTCTTGATTCTTTTTATTGTAGCATTCTCAATCAGTGTTTTTAATTCATAAAACTTTTCAAACACTTGATACTTGGTATTTAAGAGATAAATCCATGTTTTTCTATATAAATCATCACATAATACATGTCACCCAAAGTCTTCTCGGACATATGCCCACAAACATCATAGTGCACAAGATATGATATTGCTTTCGATCTACTATCACTGCTAGTACATCTTCCTTTAACATTCTTTCCAAGGCACATCCCATGAGAACTCCATCATGATCAAATTTAATTTTTGGTACACCATTAACAAAATATTTCATTCTAGACAATGCTTTATAATGAACATGAGAATAACTTCAATGCCATACACAAAGATCATAGGTGTTTATTAGTGTGGCTTGAATTGTGTAGTATACTTAGGGGTACCATGGTTCCCTCAATACCATCTATCTAATACCATAGGCTTATTACATTATTGCTAACTACTTGTGGTCCCTTACATGATATAGGTTAACCACCTTATTTATTACTATGGCCCATATTATCCCCCCTAGGTATTCTACAAATTGAACATCCAAGAAGATGATATAGGCCTCCAATTCGTACACCAATGACTTTAGCATATTCAAAGGATGCATCCTTTTTCCATGTGTCCATCCATGAAAGAAATTTTATATCCTTTGTCTTCAAGAGAAGAAATAGACAACAAATTCTTATTCAAACCAAGAACATATAAAATATTGTTAGTAGCTACATTACCTCCTAATTTCAATTAGAAGGATGAAAATCCAATCCCTTTGACTTCATATTTTCCATTGTCTCCAAGTTAAACTCTTTGACATATCTTGTTTTCAACCAATTCAATGAGGATTACACAACCTCCAATCATGTTCCTAGAGGCACCATTGTCTACCAGCCATATTTCATCATGACCTACAATGGAACCTATAGAGGTAGAATAGAATGAGTACTTAGAATCAAAATCATTCTTCCTGTGCCTCCTCTTATGATATGGTTCATTTAGATCAGTAGCAGAAACATGATGCTTCTCTCTCTTCTTTTTATCCCCATTCCTTTGATAGTCATCCCTTTAATTCCTTTGAGGACAATGATATTGATAGTGACCATATGTTTGGCAATGAAAACATTGAATGTTTGTTAAATAATTTCTATATCTTCAATCTCAAGAGGGGTAAGGAGGTACTGTATATGGAGCATATTCCCTTCTTGGAGCAGGTCTTGAATTTTGTCTTCAACCAGAACTTCTTTGAAATATTCCAATATTAAGGCTTTTGTTCTTGTTACTCCTTGAATTGGCTACAAAAGGTTCTTCACATGGATCTTCAATATTGCCTCTATATTAGAGTCTTGATTGTTCTTTAGTGTAGGCACCCCATAGCTTGTCAAAATTACCTACAGTTTCTCTTCCACAAATGCTTGATGCAAAATAAGCCCACAATCTAGGTAAACTGCCCAAAGCTATAACTACCAATTCTTTGTCAGATACTTCTTCTTCAATGGTTTTCAATTCATCTCTTATTTGAGAAATTTTGACAAAGCATGATGCCACTGTATCATTCTTTGTCATCTTGATATTGTGAAGTTGATCGCTTAGATTGATGTAGTTGATTGTGTACAAACCAGCAATGGCACCACACATAGCCTTGGAAGATTAATGATCAGCAATATAGGGAATTAAATGATCCTTAAGAAATTCTATAATGATTCATCTTTCCAAGATGACATCTTCTTGAAATTTGTCTTTTCTTATTTGATCAACTAGTTCTATAAATTTTCCTATAACAATACCCAAGACCTTGTGCCTTGCAACTACTAGGTCAATCCTAGCCTTCCGTGCCCTATAATTAGGAGCTCCTTTAAGATTTTTTTCTTTAAGGAAGAGATTCATGATGAAGATGGGTGATCAAAGATAGAAGGTAGAATCCCAAAATCTTCAAAGTGCTTCTCAATTTCCTTCAATATGCTCTTCAAGGTGATATCATAACTCTTTTCCTACACCAAAACTCTAATTCCATGTTGATTTTATAGTGAAATGAAGACTAGTATAGTTATTTAAAATTGAAAACTACTTCCAATGATAGAATCTATATTCTTATAGTATTCCAGTCATCAAGTGGTCCTGAGGATGAACCACACTTGTTGGTTCGAAACATGTTGGCCAAAAATTTCTCTTATGTGATTTCTACCAAACAGCTTTGCTTAATTCACTTTCTATAATCAAGCAATAGAGATCACAGTAAATAGTAAGCAAGAGACAACAGACATCGGAAATTAGGCTCATAACCAAGGCAAAACCCACAAGGGGAAAACCCAACTAGTCTTTCCTTATGAGAGAGAGAATTTAGTTCATCAATATTACGTCAAAATATTCCAACAAGATTATAAATATGACCTCAATGAATACCAAGTCAAAACAGTCAGCACACAAAGAGAAAAAAAAAGTCAATTTCAGTCAAAGACAATTTTGCAACAATAGGGTGAATTTCATCCTATGGAAGCTTGGAACAAGAGGCTCGAAACTTAGTTAACCTCAGCCAAATAGTCCCCTACAATTGTTAGTCAAAGGGGAAGATTTAACTTACGATCCCTACCTCAAAAAAAAATAGAAACTCGATCTACCAAGAGTCAGTGAACCTTAATAAAATTTTACCTTCTCATATCAATCAAAGTCTCAGTTAATAGAAGCAAGTCCAGCTCAAGTCAACACTAGTCAAACAAAAAAGTACAAGTTGGTCAACACAGATAGAAATTATTGGATGACCAAGAAAAGAGGATGATTCAGCCACCACCTATCACACAACTGATTCAATTCAATTAATGTTCATTTTTTCCATTTTCTTAGAAAATCAATGTTATAAGATTAACCCAACTATCATGGTTGTCCTTCCATCTCTTTTATTAATTTAGATAGAAAACATATTATATAAAACCCCTCTACTCTCCATGTGTTGGGTAACCAAAAACTAAGAATTGAAAGAGAAGAACAAGTTATTATATTTTCCAAATTTCTTGCAATTTAATTTATGTTTTGATCCAATTCAAGTAATGGTGTATTGAGCATTCACACTCTATTTTTTTTCTAACTAGTGCCTCATTTAAGGAGGTAAGTTCCCCACCTTAGCCAGGTAATTTTTGTATCCACACATAGATATGGCTGTAATTTCTATTTTTGTTTATTTCTACTTTAACTTTGAATTACTAATTGTTGAAACTTTGAATACTAATTGTTGCAACTTTGAATTGTAGGTTTATTGTTGCAACTCAAGTGTTAATGTCATCTTCATTTACTCACTAGTTGATTTCTTGAAGGATTTACAACATTGTGTGAGTTAAGTTTGTTGTTGCAACTATGTTGTAGTACTAAAACTTACTATGTTTCCAAAATCATAATAGTTTTATTGTCTTAAATAGTTTGGATTGCGTATTTTATCAAACGTTCAATTTATGGTTACATCTCCTTTACAAACAAGCCTAAATAAATGGTTTGTAATTGAATGTGTTTCATATCATACATGTGCATTACATATTAGTTACGACAACCAAGATCGTTAACGCAAAATCTAATGAGAACTGTATCGAGTTCTCACTTTTTAGACGTAGCAAAAAATAATTCGATTTTGAAAAGTGTAGATACAGGATTCACCTTAATTTTTTTTAGCATATTTTTGACATTTTAAATTTTCTTATTTATCAAGTATGTAAATTTTTATTTAATGTTAGAGATTTTCATGTTGATATTGAAAAGCAATGATATAGCATCAACGCCACTTTTGGTGGGCTTACTTTTGAAACTTTAAATTTTCTAATGTATTAAGTGTGGATAATAATTTTTAAAATTTAACAATGTTTTAATTAGTCATCTTCTTCTTCTCTGAGATATAGGTGTTTTTTAGGTTTGTTTTTTCTGGGAAAATTTTAAAAATAGCATTTTTTATGAATTTTATGTCAAAAAATAATAACATGACCAATTTTTCTTGAAAAATTAATGATTAACATAAAAATTAAAGTGAAAATTAGAGAACACAAATATTAAACATATAATAACAAAAAAACCCAAAAAAAAATAAAAATATATATTAAAAAAAACATTAAAAATATCAAATTAAATATAAAAAATGCCAAAAAAAAAAACATTACAAATTAAAAAATGTCACCTTGTAAAAAAAACAAACCAACAAACAAAATGCAAAAAGTAGATTTTAAAAAATGTCTCCATTAAAAAATTTAAAAAATTACTAAAATAAATAAATAAATAAAAATTTAAAAACAAAAAAACACACAAAAAACATTTAAAAATAAAAGTAAAATTAAATGGTGATAGCCCCTCAGAGGGGCCCCTTGGGGGCCATGGGGATGACATTTGAGACCCAAAACTGGTCGTTACCCCCACATTGCCTGAGGGGGCCAGGGCAAGCGCGGTTGCTCAAGCCCCTCGCTCGGGCCCCTTAGGCGTTGTGGGGTGCCAAGCCACGGGCTAGGGACATTTTCCTTTTTATTTACTTATTTTATATTTTTTAATTGTTAATTTTTTTTAAATGGGGGACATATAATTATATTTTATTTTTTCCCCTATTTTATTTAATTTTCTTTTCTTTTTAAGGGGAGACATAATTTTTAATATTTTTTTAAGGGGAGACAATTTTTTTGCGCTTTTCTATTATTTTATTTTGTATTTTTTAATGCTTTTTCTTCCTCTTCTTTTAATTAATTTTTTTTAAATAGATATTTGTATCTTTTTTTTTATTATGTTTCTTTTTTTCATCCTTTTAATTTTTTTAATACAAATTTTTTTATATTTGATTTTTTCGGGTCAATTTTAATTTTAAATCTAACCTTTTTCAATGTTTTGAGTTTATTTTATTTTATTTATTATTTATTATGTTTTTTTTGTTATGTTTTAATTTAATTTTTATTTTTATTTTTAATTGATTTATTTATCGTTTTAAGGGTAACTCTCTATTTTCAACTAGCAACCTGACCCCAATATGTGTCCTTTTGAGAGTTGATTTTTCAATTTTCGTTACTATTAATCAAGTTTGTTTTTATTATTTGTTAATTTGATGGTTGATTTTTAAGTTTTCATTCCAATAAGTCAAGCAAGGTCACTATGTGTTAATTCGATGGTTGATTTTCAAGTTTTCATTGCAATATGCCAAATTCTCTTAGGCTAAGATTTTAAAAGAATTATATGTTTAACATTTGGTATAATTATTTTTTCTTTAAATATTTATTTTTAAGATTTAATTTAATCATGATATTTGATCTCGAAATTTGTTGAAAATCTAAGGTTTGTTATAGTCATAATATTTGTTTCAAAGTCCACAACCGAAAAATGATGAAATTTTAAGGGTTTTGAGTCATAATATTTTATATCTAATGTCATGGTTAAAAAATATCAACATTTTAACTTTTTTAGTCATGATATTTATCTTTAACATTGTAGTTGAAAATTGTTGGAGTTTTTAGGTTTTTTAGAGTCGTGATATTTATCTTCAACATATTGTTGAAAACTACTGGAATTTTGATAATTTTTGGTGTCATGATATTTTATTTTTGATGTCATTGCCTAAAAATGTTGAAATTTTCGCCGACATCAACACTTTTTATTTCAGGTTGTTTTTTCATGTTTAATGCACAAAGATTTCAGTGTTTAATGTTATTGTTAAAAAAAAATTAACCAAAAAAAAATGTTGATGCAACATCAAGTTGCATGTGTTTTTTCATGTTTTTTGTGCAAAAAAAAAAATCATTTACTATCATTATTAAAGATGTTGAAAATTTACCCAAAAAAATGATGTAGCATCAAGTTGCATGTGCTTTCCATGTTTTTTGGGCAAAAGAATTTGGATTTTACTAACATTATTATAAATGTTGAAAATTTATTAAAGGAACTTAGCTCAAGTGGTATGGTTCATGATTTGTGTCCCAAGTAGCTTGGGTTCAAGTCTCTAGAGACACATTGGCTTGTGTGGCATTTATGAAATAGTTTTACTAATGGTGGAATAGTGGCAGTTGTTTATCAATTGTGCCTAGTGAAATGTACTCATTTCTGTTAAAAAAAAAGGCTGAAAATTTACCAAAACAAAATTGTCTTTTACTGCGATTTTTAAAAAATTGTTGAAAATTTACCCAAAAGAAATGGTGCTTATGCCACATCAATTGCATGTGTTTTTCATGTTTTTTGCACTATAAAATAATTTAGTTTTTACTGCCATTGATATAGATTGTTGAAAATCTACCCAAAAAAAAGTGTTGATGTAGCATCAACACTTTTTGTCTTTGGGTTGTTTTTCATGTTTTTTGGCTAGAGTTCTCGTTTTCAAGAAATAGTTCTCATTTCCTTGGAACGTAGATTCATTTTAATACTTGAGAAAATAACCTTTAGATTCTAGTGTGTTTTGATTTCCTACAAGATTAATTTACTTTCCTACAAGTGAGATTTACATTCCTACAACATTGATTAGATCGTGTGTCTTTATATTCATGAAAGTGTGGATTGGATTGAACGTGTGATTTTGTCACATACCCATGGGTACAATACTAAAATTTCCTTCTATGCTCTACCAGATCCCTGATGTGGACCTTTTCATTTAGTTGCAAGACTTATATTTCAAATCAACCCTTAAGCAGAAATTTCAACTTGGAGAAAAGAATCAATCATGGCATGCAACCAATAAGATTCTTTAATGACTCAACACAAACATTAATGGAATGTTATCCAGAATTTTACTCTAGCTATCATGGCCATGAATCTGATCATAGTCCTATGGCCATAGTAAAAGTATTACTGATAAATATATTATGTAATAGGAATAAATGGTTAAACGATGCCTCCATTGATGCAATTCACTATTGGGGGCTTCGTTTTGAATTTTGAATTTTTGAGAGAATAAAAGTGAAGGACAAGTGGTGGGAGAAACGATTGAGTTACGGAGGTGACATTCAAGGATGGAGCCAAGAAAATACAGTATACGGGTAGTTGCAAATGGGAGCAATCGAGTGAATAAGAAGGAGAGTAGAAAGAAGCTAAGGGAAAGGATAGTTGAACAGGACTGGTAGTGGGAACGGTGAAAGAAAATATAAAAGCATAAGACAACAAGGGAGAGGAGTTGGTATCTAGCAGGGATTAGCAGTGTAGAAGAACAAGGTCTCGAGGACCTGAGTAGTTGTAGAATGGCTATAGCTAGACTCGGTCAGAGGTCTGAGGCATCCTATGTCTATGGTATTTTATGTATCTAATAAAAGGCTTTATGCCTAATGTATATTGTAATGAATCTTCCTTAAGTTTATGTTAATGAATGAATGAGATAGTTTGAATAGTGTTATGGTTAAGTGTATTGTTCTAGTTTATAGACCTGCTCAAAATTTTAATTTATGGCCTTTTACTCGATGAATATGGTAATTGTAGCAGTATAACATTGTGATGAATGATCTCTTTAATCTATCGATAGTTAATGTTTGGATCTCCCTTGATATCTCTCCAACGCTACTTAGTTCTGGTCGTGGCACACCTCAAGTGAGACTCCTTACCCCTTGGGTAAGGTAAAAATGTTGGTGTTGGCCTAGACTACAGTGGATCCTTTTTGGCCCCTTGTGCCTACACCAAGGGTCTGTTCTCTGGTGATATTTTTGTCCCAACAAATGGTTCTATTGTTGGGACCAGAAATCAAAAGAAGTGGTTCAGAATATGGTATCAAGGATATTTAAGGAGGATATATGAGACTGGTGGGATAATCAAGTGGATAGGTTCGTGTCAAAAAAATATACCCTTCGAATTCAATCTACTGCTAAGGTGAACGAAGACATATTATACTTCGAGGCTATGAGAAATCAGTACGAGATCTTATTTTGTAAAATTCTAGAAGAGTTGTACAACTGGTTAAGGAGACTAAAATTGAAGAACTAGCCAGAAGAATTGACACCAACATGTCTCGATTGGGTCCCCGCAAATCTCGCGACACTCCAATGCTTGGATAGTGACCTGATGACAAAAATATATTTCTTGGTATAGACTACCATAGAGGGGTACGTTATCAAGTTCGTAACAGAGAGATACCAGTCCTTCTCGAAAGAAGACGTGGTATTCAGATCAGCTTTTAGAGAAAAACTAGTGAAATAGGTACCCTTTTGGATTAATATGTTGATGGTGGAGGAAGGGTTGATACCTTTACACGAAGTGAGTATGGTAGCATAAAACCCTGGTGCTAGGGGAAGGATCTAAGGGGAGAGTGCTACCAATTGGGGAATTGGGATGTTGTTGAAGGAATGGATATAGAAGGATTATGAAGAGCTAGAGATGTCAAAGTGCAAAGGAGAATGCTGATAGCAAAAAAATGGCAGGAAAGAGCAGTACAGGCACTAAAAGAGAGACTTGTAGGACCCCACCAAGGATCGGAGTCGAAGATTCTGAAAGGGAGAAATAGGATCTTAAAGGACCCATAGAAAGAGATGGATGTTGACAGGACAGATGGGAGCTAGGAGAATGACAGGAACCCTCCCTTCCAGGTTACGGGAAATATAGCAAAAGGAAGCAATCATAGAATTTTCGAGGAAGAGATGGAAGATGAGATGTACGATGTGATGAGGTGATTGTTCACGGAGGATAATATGTCAGACGAAGTTCAACATTGGAATCCGGAAAAGCTCCAGTAGTGTTCACCACGACCTTTCCCTAGTTCTTTACAATAGCTCTGGTAAATTTATTGCTAAATTACTTAAAGTGATATGCGTACACAGTGTGCATGACAAATATAAGACAAGTTTTGAAACATCTAATAGTAGTGGGGCTAGCAATATTAGTAACTTGAGATTACAAGGATATCAGCGAACCAAAGCCCAAGGATTTGTGCTCCTAGCACATACTCGAACCAACATGGGAAGATCCTTTAGTAGATATCTAGAGTTCACTGGTAGATGGAACACAGATGTGGAACAACATTGGTACCTATGTGAAGAAATATGGAGAACCCGCCAAACATCAGACAACGTGAAGTTGATTAAATTCCATACTACTCTGAGGGAGAGAGCTCTAAGGTGGTTTATCAAATGGTTAGATTTGAATTGTAATCCCTCCGTGGATGAAATCAATAAGAGCTTTGTGCAAGAGTTTGAAGTACCACAAACATATCAGCAAGGATTGTTGAAACTATGGGAGATCAAGTAGAAGGAAAGAGATACTTCTTAGGAATTAGTGCATAGGTTCAAAGATGAAATCAGTAAGTTAAGCTATACAATAGATCCTAATCATTAGAGGGATTGGTTCATTAAAGTGCTCCTACCCCTTACTAGGACACCGCTGACACAATAAAAGATCGAAACCCTCCAAGATGATCTAGAGAAAGCAACACACATAGAGTCCATGACAGGGTACCCCCATGAGTATTGGGGAGTAATGCGATCTCAGGATCCATCAATCATGGGCCTCCAAAATAAGATCACCAGTCTAACAGAGAAGTTAAAAGACTTACAGTCGATTCGACTAGGGAGACCCAATGTATGGTGCACACACTGCCTGATAGAGGGCCATGTAGCAACTAAATTCCCAAGATGGAGAGGCACAAGTAGTTTAGCGGACCTTGCAAAATCATGAGGGGCCCCACCAACAATAGTTGTTTTGGAATTAGGATCACAAGGAGCATTCTTGTGTTGAAATTCACAAGTCTACTATGAAGTCTGTAGAATCTATGGACATTTTCAGCGACTATGTCCAATATTGAAGAATTACTCTAATGTGCTCAACAACAATTATTGTGAGTTATGTGCATCAATGAATTACCATACCGACCAGTGTCGGGTGTTAGATGCCTTAGAAAAATGACTGGACTAGTCAACATTCAGAATTAGTGAAACTAGTTGACGAGGACAGGGAGGAGGTATGAGAGGAGGAAGAACAGGGGATAGAGGACCCGTGAGGTGCTACAACTATTGTCAGGAGGGACATGTTTCCAGAGACTGCCCACTCCCAAGAAGGTTGTAGAGCTCATATTTTCGGGTCAATTCACATGCCACAGAAGATTTTCCCGAGTTGATTTCAACATGGGAAGAAAGGACTAGGCTGCAGGGAACTAAATTGATCAACGTAGAACCACAGACTGTTGACATTATCCCACCAAGAAATATAAACATAGTTACTAGAGGGGGTAAGAAGATAGGGGAGGGTCATGGAGTGAAAGACTAGCCCTCAATTGCTCGGGTGGCATCCATGATGGGCTCATACAATCCCACTCAACAAAAGCAATACTCTCAAGAAGAAGCCAAGTTGTTTGATAACTCAACGAAAGCTAAAAATTACAAGGTGCAGGACTCGAGCACAATGGCAAGTTCTCGACCAACTGAAGAATGGTTTAGGCTATTCCTACAAATATTTGATAATGAACATATGCTAGTGGAGTTCCTCAAGAATCTAAAAGAATATTACTAGAAGAAGAAGCGAGAGAGGAAGAAATATGAAAAAATCTACTTGAAAGACATATGAGGAGGATTCAGAGGAATAAGAAAAGGACTAGTAAGGAATTCTAGATTGATTCTCAAGTTGTATGGTTTCATATTAAAGATACAATGCTAGATCTAGGATCATATGTTAATATCCTACCTAGAAAAACATGGGAAGCACTGAGGAAGCCGCAACTGGAGTATTCACCAATTCAATTGTGGATGGCAAACCAATACTAAATCTTACCCATCGGGAGGCTAGAAGTTGTTGAGATAGATGTAGTAGGGGTAAAAACTCATGTCTAATTTGAAGTAATAGATATAATGGGTGATAAGGACCCTTACCTAGCACTCCTTGGTATCGACTGGGCATATGAGGGCTATGCCATCATCGACCTTAAAATGAGTTGATGATTTTTGAATTAGAAGGGATGCAGGTAATACAACCACTAGATCCGTACTAGGGACTAAGATTCATTGAACCTGTAGATGATCGAGATGAGCCTGGAATGCTATATCACTTGTACAGGCTAAATGAAAGAAAAAGAGAAGACTTCATCAATCCCACGATAGGAGGATTAGTCAGTTGGAGAAACATACAGAGCTCAAAAGTTGGCTTGAAAGCCACTTGGGATTTTTGGCAACAAGGAGGATATGAGGTTGATACCAAACGTTGTGCCAAGATATTTTGAGTTTACTAGATTGGAACCAAGGTAAGTAATTACCCAACCTTCCATGGTATAGAACTAGTAGATGATTTTTTGAATAAGGTTTATATAACTATAAGGGAGAGCCACAACGTCTCGTTATTGGACATTTCATTTCAAGATGCCCCAGCAAGATGGGGGGGATAACATCACAACACCATTTGTGACTGGTATAAAATCAAGCGGGATATGAGGGAAATGTTTAAACATGAACGAGACCACCCGCGGGAGATGGTGAACTATAGGGGGGAGTCTAGTCTCGGGCAACATCTAGAGGACTGCACAGAGAGATGGAGAAAAGAGTGAGTCCCAAAGGAATTGAGTGTCTCAACTTTAATTATCAAACTAGTGTCCCTACATACTTAAGAGGGCTTAGAACTATGTGTGCATCATCCAATGTATCCTTCTTTGGTTGATCTGATGCAACTGAAGGGAAACTAGGTTGCACGGAGACCATTAATGCTCTATAGGCTATAGGCAATACTCAAAAATTTCAAAAACACAAAGAACAAATTGTAAATCTACACTAATTGCAAGAAAACAAATAACAACAAGTATGCCTACTATAATTATAGAAAAGTGGTGCAGATGGAAATAATGGTGCAATAATAAAAGAGTTTTGGATCAATATGACCCACAATTACCCCGCGATCCCCTTTTACACTATAACCTGATATTCAACCCTTTTCTTAAATACATTGGAAAAGCCCACAAAACATTAATATTTACCATTTGTATTGGCGCGCCTATCATACACAGAAGTCAAGACACCAAGGGTTGTTGACCGTTGATCTGAAGCTATGAGATCCAATGGTCCAGATCAAATCACCCTATCGCAATCAGTAGTCGGAAGGCTTGCACTATTGGTGCTTTCTCTTGGATGGAGATATGATGTATATCGCATATTTCTATTAGCGATCACAACGTATCACTTTACACCTTATTACTCCAGCTCTGGAATGTCGATGCGATATGTCCGTGATCACATATCACCAAGGGTTGGGGATAGGACTTGCCACTCGCCGAATGCTTTGAGGGATGCAATATATATATATGAATTACCAGACCCGATAACTCCCAAAATCAACCTTTATATTATTTCACATCCAGTTAGCCGAATTGACTAAGCGTTTTGCATTAATTCCCTATGTAAATGGGATTTCCACTTGCGGACCCAAACTACACCATTCAGTCTTAAATGTGGGGATTTCCACTATGAAATATAAAAACACAGGACCAACATCAAAGTATTTAAATACAAAGAAAGGAAATCAACGTTCAAAGCCTCCACGGGATGTTCAAACGATAATACATGCAACATTGTTTTATTCACCATATATACATTACAGAGTCTCGGCTAGAGGCCAGATACACAAATAATAACCTCTATCTTCAAAAGAAATGTAATCCAAACACACTCTATTCTCTCTCATCCCTTATCAATCCTCTCTCCTCTCGCTCATTTCATTTTATTTCATTTTTATCACACGATAAACACTCTAAAAATATTTAACAACAAATCTCTATTTTTAATAGATCTAACAAAAATCTTCTGATCCCTAGCTCTATGCTAACAGTCCCTATCTCTGAATCTAAAATAAGATAGTCTCTAACTTATTACAATAATGAATTATAACAAATTTCTTGAGGGATCCAACCCTCTCAGAAAAAACGAGTTTGACCCATCAGTCAGTGAATTTCAACCTGATTAGCCACAACATGTGAACAAGTTTTCACATTGTTGGCTAATCCCAATGCTCCTGCATCAGACTCATGGGGAAGAAAGTACTTGTCCTTCAAGATTTTAGGACTTACTCCATATTTCTTTAGTTCTCTACTATCAACCAGTTGGAATCTTCCACTGGCTGCTCTTTCCATTTTACTAAATACTAGAAATAGTTCTGCCCTCCAATTTTCTTAGATACTCTTTGATCCAAGATAGTTTCAACTTCCTCCTTGAATGCTTTTGGTACCTATTCCTCCGAGTTCACGATTTGAACTTAATCCCCTGTATCTTCTTTCTGCAACTCTGTCTCTACCTCTCTGAATGGATATAGGTCTGCAACATTAAGAAAGGGGGATATGCCAATCCCTTCTAGTAACTCAATCTCATATGCATTTGCAAAAAAATTCCTTTTAATTTTACAAGGTCCTATCTTCTTCATTTTCAGCTTGTTATAATTTTTAGTAGGAAATCTTTCTTTCCTCAAATATGGCATTACTAAATTTCATACTTTGAACTCCTTTTCTCTTCTTTTCAGATCTGCCCTCTGCTTGTATTTGTTGCTACTTTCCTACAATTTGTCCTTGCTTCTTCCTGCAATCTTTGCATCTATTTTGCAAATTCTCAGCACTTGCACTCCTAGTTTCCTTCTTTCCCAAATTCCTTAGCTCATATACGCCTCTTGGATGCATTCCAAAGACAATCTGAAATGGGCTCATTCCAGTGTTTCGGTTTGGTGTATCATTGTAAGCGAACTCCTAAGCTTGAGCTAATGCCAAATCCCATGGGATTCTAATATGCTAGACTCCTTAATATATTCCACAAGCTCTAGTTCACTATTTCAGTTTGTCCATCTGTTTGAGGATGGTATGTTGAGCTAAAACTGAGATTAGTTCCCAGTTTCTTTCAAAGTGTCCTCCAAAAATTCCCTACAAACTTGGTATCATGGTTAGATACAATGCTTATAGGTAACCCATCCAATCTCACAATATTTGAAAAGAATAAATTGGCTATGTATGTTGCATCGCTAGTTTTCCTACATGCTATGAAATGTGCCATTTTAGAAAGCCTATCTATTACAACATAAATGGAATCATTACCCCTCTGGGTTTTTGGCAATCCCAGAACAAAGTCCATGTTGACTGCATCCCATGATCGATCTAGTATTGGCAATGGCTGATATAGTCTTGCATTCTGACTCCTTCCTTTGGCATACTGACATACCATGCATTTCTCAACAAACATTTTAATATCAGTTTGCATTTTCGACCAATAATAAAAAGTGTTCACCTAAGAGAAGGTTTTATCTTGTCCAAAATGACTAGATAACCCTTCGCTATGTTTTTTCTTGATTACATTCGCCCTCATGGAAAATTTTGGAATACATAACTTATTGTTTTCAAATAATAGGCCTCCTTGAATGAGGTATTCCATCCACTAACTTCTGTTATGGCTCACTGGATTCTGAACTATTGTGTAGATATCTCTAAAATCTTCATCATCCTTGTATATTTCTATCATGTCCTCAAAACCTACAACACCCACTTTGAACTCTTGTATAATACAAATTACTCTGCTCAATGCATCTGCTACTTTATTAGACTTACCACTCTTATGCTTTATTACAAAAGTAAAACTTTGCAGAAATTCCACCCACTTGGCATGCTTCTGATTCAACTTCAGCTGGTTATTAATAAAATGTAAGGCATGGCTGTATGAATATAAAATCAATTCTTTCGGCAACAAGTAGTGTCTCCAGTTTTTCAAAGCCTGCACAATAGCATAAAACTCCTTGTCATAAGAAGAATATTTCTTCTTTGCATCATTCATTTTCTCGCTGAAATATGCTATTGGCCTTTGCTCTTGACTTAGAACTGCACCAACTGCTACCCCACTTGCATCTATTTCTACTTGAAAGACTTTCTCAAAATTAGGCAATGCTAAAATTGGCTCCTCTGTTATCTTCTTCTTCATAAAATTAAAGTTTCTTTCTTCTGCTTCTGTTCATCGAAATGGTTGATTGATCTCCTCAATTGTCTCAAGGATCAGTGCACAAACTTGACTAAAACCTCTTATAAACTTGTTGTAAAAACTTGCAAGTCCATGGAAGCTTCTTACCTCAAATATACTACTAGGAGTAGGCCAGTTCCAAATTACTTGAACCTTCTCCAGATCCATCTTCAAGCCTGCTTTAGAAACTACAAATCCCAAGTACACCAACTCTTCCTTCATGAAACTACACTTCTTTAAATTTATTAGTAGTTTCTCTTTCTGCAGGGTTCTCAAGACCAACTTAAGATGTTCTAAATGCTCCTCTTTACTTTTGCTAAAAACTAGAATATCATCAAGGTAAACTATGAAACATTTACTTGCATACTCCTCAATACTTCATTCATTAGCCTCATGAACATGTTGGGTGCATTAATGAGCCCAAAAGGCATCACCAACCACTCATACAATCCACTATTTTTTTTTAAGGCGGTTTTCCATTCATTGCCTTCCCGAATCCTTATCTGATGATACCCATTGTTCAAATCTATCTTAGTAAAGTATTTGGATCCACTTAAACAGTCCATTAAATCATCCATGCATGGAAATGGAAATTTGTACCTTATCGTGATCTTATTGATAGCTCTGAAATCTATGCACATGTGCCATTCTCCTCCTTTCCTCAGACTGAGTATTGTCGATACAACACACAGGCTCAAACTTTCTCTGATCAGCCCCTTGTCCATCAGCTCCTATACTTGCCTTAAAACCTCTGTGTTTTCCTTAGGAGTTAGCCTATATGCAGCTTTATTTGGTAAGCTTGCCCCTTGTATTAAATCGATGTGATGGATAATACTTCTAATTGGTGGTAAGGTATCCAGAAATTCATCCACAATGATATCAACAAATTCATTCAATAAAACTTTAAGTCCTTCAGGAAGATCATCTAAATTTGTGGAGGTTAAGATTACCTTTGGCATTCCCACGATAGTAAAATGCAGCTCCTCACTTTTCACAACCTCCTGTAGCAATTCTTTCCCACTTATTAGCATAATGCTATTCCCAGGCATTCCTTTATCAGCATCATCCTTCAATGGCAACAACGTGTGCTTCGTTCCATCTTTCTCTATGGTATAGGTGTTTCTTCTCCCATCATGAACCACTTTCCGATCAAACTTCCATAGCCTCCCCAATAATATATGACATACTTCCATGGGAATTTCATCACATAAAATCATATCTTTATACGTACATGTTTACATCTCAACATTGCACTATTCTGTCACAATGACTTGATGGCCCTTCTGCAACCAAGACACTCTGTAGGGTGCAGGATGAAATGTCTTCAGTAAACCAATCTTATCCACCATCTTTATGGAAACAAGATTGTCAGTGCTTCCACTATCTATGATTACCTTACAACACTTGCCTTTTGATTTACAGGCGGTTCTGAACAAGTTTTTCCTCTGCACAGGTTCTCCAGTCTCCTTCTTTTCTCTAAGAAAAGTTCTTAATAACAGTGATTCACCTTCTTCAAGGGATTCTTCTTTCTCCACAAGTTGAGGTGGTTCTTGCTTTGCGTCAACCACATTTTCATTCCTCTTACTTGCTGGTTTATTATGAGGACAGTCCCATGACATATGTCCCCACTCTCCATAGGTATGGAACCAAACATCTCTTCCTCGCCCCCTTCCTCTGGGTGTGAATCTTCCTCTTTTAGCTTCACCCCTCTATGGTGGTATGCTACTCAAGCTTCCTGCTTCATGTTGATGTTGCGGTCCTTTGGATCTTCTAGCTCCTCTACCTCTCACCGAGCTTCTTCCCCTATTTATCTAACTCTGCTTCCTCAAGATCTTCTCCTCTGCCTTCAAGCTTGCTTGATAGGCATCCTCAATCATTTTTAGACTTAATAATCTAATCTCATGTTGTATCTCATACCTTAATCCATTAATATATGTTAGAGTCGGTCTAGTTATTCCTCCGTCAGAGATCAAAGCTCTTTTTGCATTTCATGATTAGGTGTCCCATCAGTTTTGATCAGTTGCATTTCGTTAGGCATGCCATAACTCTGAAGGAATGGTTTGTGTCACTCATTCCCCTCGTGCATGGCACTGTTGGTTCAGGTTTAGTCATAAAGCTTCAAAGGTCATTTACAATCATGTTTTAAATTTTAGGTCTTAGGTCTAGGGTTGAGTCAGTTTTGTTTTTGAAAAGTCTTAGAAGACCAGCGGGCCAGAGGGATGTCTTTGATAAATAATCACTTCAATAGTTTTCATCATTGTACAGATAAAGTATGACTTCTCTTCAAAATTCTGTTTTGAAGATAAGTCATCATCTCATTTTTGTGAAAATTTTCAAAAAACTTCAATCCTTGAAACGTCCAAGCGCAGCCTTGGTCTCCTTTGCCAGAGCATATCAGAGCTATCCCTACAAAAATTTATCAAATAAAATCATTATTTCAACCAAGTTTAAGGAGGAAACAAAAAAAGTCAGAGTCTACTAATTTTGAAAAAGTGTCAACGAAAAAACATAAGAAAATGGGTTATTGATCAAGCAAAAATCCAAAAGGAGTCTATATGAAGATATTTCACCTCATTTGCAACCCATTCCACATACCAAGAGTGAAGAGCATCGTTACAAAGCAATTTTGTGAGTTTGTAAGCAAATTGGGCCATTTCCAAGGCGCGCAACGCATCACGTTGGGCGCGCGGGGCATCAGGTGACAAAACCCAGTGATAATTTGCACGCATGGAGCGCATCAACGGCGCGTGGCGCGTTGGGTGAGGCGCGCGGCGCACTGGGGTTTATGCCCAAACTTTGTCCAAGAAAACACTAAAATGCCTCCTCTCAAGCATAAACTCACAGGTAGGCTTATATCCATGGCTCATTCTTGGTTTTGAAAGGTTTATGTAAAGGATTATGATATATTTACCATGGAAAATCAAGTGTAAAAACCCTCCTTTGTCCATCAAATCGCTGTAAGAATTTGAATGCCAAAATTGCTGAAGGGTTTTAAAAAATAAATGTTAAACAAGGTTCTCATGTTTCCCTATTTCCTTTTGTTTCCCATCCCCTATATTCACCATTATTTTCCCCAATAATTCCTCATAAACCCTACACTATCCTCCCTCAAATCCTAATCCCTCCCTTCTATTACAAACACATAATCCCTACCTCATCCCAAAACCCTAAAAGTTCAAGATTTCCATGTCCCTTCCCTTCTCTAAATTCCTTTTTTTATTTCCATTTTCCCCATTTCCCTAATGTTTTCCCTTTCCTAACAATTCCCTTGTACATTTGTGTCCCCTTGGTCACAGCATTTTGAGAAAAAGAAAAAGTCTACAATCAATTTTGCACACAGTGGTATATCAGCATATATATATTCCAGCTATCTTGTTTCGAAAGAACATGTCATTGACCGAGTCAGTATATGAGCAAGAATATGATAGTGATTCTACACCAGAGGTAAATGTGCCAAATGTGCCACGGAGGTATCACAAAGGTGGCAAAAGTGGACAGCAAGTTAGGGAGGAGCCTACTTCTTTGGCTCAATTGCAAGCTTGCTCACTTGCAATGGATTGTTTTCGGCGCCAATCATGTTTCCAATATTGTGAGATGATCTCACAAACTCAGCATCATCGGGAACTAGTCCATCTATTTGTCCTTAATCTACAGGATGGTCATGTAAACCTTGCCGAAGTGAACTTTACCTTGTCACCCGAGACTATTGCTCAGGCCACCGGGATACCAAATGTAGGGGAGGAATGGAGCAAACGCCAGATGCTAGACAGATATTACTATGAGCCATATATCAAGCTCGGGTATATCAGACACTTGAGCGCAGCTTTTCCTTTCAGATTCCTGAAAGATGAGTTTGCACTGTTGATGAAACTCATCATTCGATATTTCAGCTGTGAGGGCAGATTCTCACGTCTCTATGCGTACCATGTCCATTTGTTGATGCATTTCACAAGGGTACGTATGATGAAAATTCCATTTTTCATGTGTCGTAACATAGAGAGGATGGTGCCTTTAGTACAAAGGAAGAGCCCGGCACATTAGCATAGGAGCATATATCATTATGCATTGATCAAAATCATAGTGATG
The DNA here is from genome assembly GCA_000404065.3 of Pinus taeda. Classification (NCBI taxonomy): domain Eukaryota; kingdom Viridiplantae; phylum Streptophyta; class Pinopsida; order Pinales; family Pinaceae; genus Pinus; species Pinus taeda. Next base: position 35,022 of record APFE030421256.1, read on the forward strand.
CATCAGATGGCACACCAGGGTATTACTTGGGAGGATTTCATCTCCCGTGATTACTTTTCCATGCTACAGCCTCCTCCAGAGATAGTTCATGATGAGGGAGGGCCTTCACAGCAGTTTGACATTCCTGAGATCGAGCATGTCGATGCTCCAGTATATGTGACATATCAGAGAGGCCACAGGGCCTTATTTGCATCTGCACGACGAGTACTATCTCCACCCGGGGTGGAAGGGGT
>APFE030421256.1:35686-52785 GCA_000404065.3 Pinus taeda
AATGAGTCACTGCAAAAGAAATTGCAGATGGCTAAATGGGTGATCAACTACTTGGAGTAGCGCAAAAAACAACTGGAAGATGAGCATGAACTTTATGAGCTGCGGAAGATCCGGGAAGACCGGGAATTGGCCTGAAGGAGACCCGGTGATTTGACACCTATTGATCGAGAATCAATGCTCATCTGGGTAAACATTCATTTGGATAAGTTGTTGGTGAAGGCAAACAGGGACAAATACATGCTTCGTCACATGAAAAATCACTATTGGGCTCGCATGCATGTTTGCAAAGCGAAAATGAAGATCCTTAAGGGGCGTTTGAGCAAAGCGCTAAAACAACGGAAAAGGCACGATCCACTTCAAGTTTTGGCCAAGGCTTCATTGGTTGAGCATGATACATGATGGAGGGTCTTCACTCCGAATTTGGGCAAATTTGGAGAAAATTTTGTCGTTTTGAAATTTTTGGCTTGCAAAACAGGTTTTTTGGCTCTACGCATAGCGCGCAGCGCGCGACCCATAAGATGGGGAGGTCCAAATCACAAATGGCTTGTATTTTTGGATTTTTCATGATGAATTATATATGCTCAGCCATTTCCAAGGCATTTCATCAAGTTCTGGGGACCAAAAGGCTCAAACACATCATGAAAACCACCTTTCTGCCACTTTTTGCACCAACAAGAAGTACTTCTGGGAGAATGCACTTGTGGAGGGTCAAATGAACACCAAATTAGAAAATTCCACTTGGGTGAGAAAGTAGACATCCAAGGCTTTCCAACAAGCCAACCTAAGCACAATTTGGATGCCACGAAGTGCCCCAAACATAGGTGGAAAGGCGCGCGGCGCACAAGGTGTTTTAGCACAGTTTTCTTCCTCAGCTCAGCAAATGAAGCCAGTTTGACCAGTTTTGACTTGTGATGGAATTTTTCACCCTTCTTGATGTAATTAATGGAATATTATGTTGATTTTACACTTATTTACCTATTCTAGATGATTCATTCATAAAATAGCAAAAATTTAATGAATGAATTGGTTTCCTAGCTTATAGAGGCAAGTTGTTTTGACTGCCTAGATTGTAGTGCTTTGTTTAGAATTGGTTGAAACAACTCCTAGGATGATGAGATCGACCCATAGAGGCAAGGGAATGTGTTGGCTTGCCTATATTATGTATTTTCTTAGTCATTTTCAGGGTTGGACTCTTGGGAATAGCTTGACACTCTATTGTACATATCTTATCTGCATTTTTGGCAAAGGAAAGACCAGGGTTTTGCAACATTATTTGGGATTCATGTGGCTTTATGTCTTGATGGTGAGTTTCTTTCAGTACTTGTAAGTTGTGTATGTGTACTGCTTTCCTTCTTTAATATTCTGCAATTGAACAAATGAAGTGTTAAGGTAGAATCCATAAATTTGCTATGCTCTGCCTTTAAATTTGTTTAATTTTCCATGTTTTCATATGTTTAAGGAGAGCCCTTGAAAGTATCTTTCTCTCCTTAACCTCTCACCAGTCGGATCTATCCATTCAATCACTTTAAAGGCATCAAAAAAATCACCTATCTTGCCCCAAGTAGACCTCTGCAAAAGTTGTGCCTCATCCCCGCACCCAAAATTGCCTTTCCCTTGAATTCAACAAAACCTCAAAAAATCAATTCCATAGTCCTTGTACTTCATACCTAGCCTAAAATTAGTCATCAATTCAGTCATTTCGAGCCTCTTTGATTACCTTTTTCTGAGATTGACTCGGAGAGAGCCCTCTCCTGTCCTCGTAGGGCTAGTTATGAGGCTGAGCGTGGTTTGATGTAGCCTTGAGTTTTACCTTATTTCAGCCTAAGGTAGATTTGAGCGTTAACATAGTGGCAACCATACTAGGGAAGAAATCTCAATGGTTTGCTTGCTGATGAGTTTGTTTCACAAGTATTAGATGGAGTCTGAAGTCACGCCAGGTAGCTTTCGAAACGCTCTTGCTATGCATAAGCGGAAGTAGATAAATGTTGCTTCAGTCAATCTCCGGTTAGCTTGTGAAAACTTGATTTGCAAATTACCCCAGTACTTTTGTTCGTTCTAGACCTTTGGATGATTGAGTCTAGAAAACGATTGGCTGAATTATTTTAATTATTTTGATCTTCTGATAAACACACTGGCTTCAAAAAGACGTACAAGAGCTAATCCAGATCCGAATCCACCTCCTATTTACAAAAATCCAAACTTGATTCGAAAAATCCTCCACCAAGAAAGCTCGGCAACTCCCGTGGTTAAATCTCATTCATGTCCCGCAATTTTTGAATACCTTGAAGAACTTGCTTTTGACGAAAAGTTTGAATTGTCATTGTTTAAAACCAAGTCTGAAAATGCTCTTGATTCTATAGTTCCAAATCCTGATTTTGCTGTAGCTCTTGAATTTGAAAGGCACAATAAATTAATTGACAATTTTATCTTGGGGCACCTTCAGACCGACATCCAATCTGCAAATCTTGTTGATTTCTTAGAAGTTGTATCTGAAAATATTGGATCTACTGTCACGGCATCCACCTCTAGAATTCCTACTGAACTGCCTTTCATTCCCACCATTCCTGTGCAACCTATAATTACTTATTCAGAATCTACAGCCAATTCCCCTCCTTCATCGCACATCGCTTCTCCTCCGCATACACCTCTACATACTCCTTATACAGCAACTATACCCACTCCACCAACAACTCCTAGACTAAATCCACCTAGAGCAATGGCTACTCGTTTCGCACCTCTCGCTTTACCTCAGCAATTGCATGATATGCTCGTGGATTATCAGAGTAAGATTCCTTTATTTGATGGCACTCCTCAAAATGTGTCTGCTCAGCAGCACATAGACAAAATGGAAATTTTTTGTGATTTATATGAGATTGATGAAGAGGATGTAACTATGCGATTGTTTGTGCAAACATTCGAAGGAGAGGTAAGAAAATGGTTCAGAGGCTTCGGAGCCAGAAGTATACCTACGTTGGCTGAACTTCAGAAACAGTTTCTAGATCGTTGGGAATTCAAAAAGGGTCCGCTTCAGATCAATTCCAAGTACAATAATATAAAACACAATCATGGTGAGTCTGTCCAAGACTACATTATCAGGTTTAATACAGTTTATAATGTTATTCCGGATGATTTAAGACCATCTAGAAAATCAGCTCTTCTCAAATTCCCAGATGTTTTTGATCCGGAGATGGCTTATTCATTACGGAATAGAGATCTGCCTACTTTAGAAGATATGCAAAAGATTGATGTTAATGTTGAGGCGAATCTGAATGACAAGAGAGCACGGTTGAAAGCAGAGGAAAGAGTGACTATAAAGGAAGAATCTACATCAGAACCGCCTTGGCTTCGTGACATGGAAAAAATGTTCAAAAGAATGAACCTTGACAAATCAGAATCGCAGATTCGTAATCCAAATTGTCGTGGCCAGCAACAACCTCAGTTCAGAATTAAGTAGCATGAACAAAGAGCACAAGAGCCAGCAGTCCAGCAACAGATCAAGACTCCTCTTTTGCAGAATTTTGTGAGTCAATATTCAGATGAAGATGTTGATGTAGTAGGGGACCAAAATCACTTCTTTACTCCTGATGATCTGCCCATTTACATCACTGAAGAAGAAGAGTATGGAGAAATTTCAGGCGCCCAGCAAGATGAAGATTTTATCTTAGCTAATGATGCAGATTTAGATGATTACCAAAGAGGATATTTGAATGCCTTGTCCACTCAACAGAAGCAGTATTCATTGAGAAACCGAGATGTGCCCATCAATCCAATTCAAAAAAGAAAAGAAGTTACAGCACCAAAGATGGATGCACCGATACCACAGAAGAAAGGAAAGGAGACAGTTGATCCCACAACTAGCAAGATATCAGCAGCAGAAAGAACAAATCAGGCAAGTATAATCAAAGATAGCAGAGAAGTTCCAGTCAAAGAAGTCGAAAAATTTTCAGCATTTAGTTTGGAAAATGAAATTTCCAAATTTAAAGTATCTATTCCTTTGACTGAAATCATGAAAAACAACAGCTGCCGAGGTCAAGTCTCTAAAATTCTGAATTTTGATCCCATGTTTGACACAGTGAACGTTGAAGATGATTAGCCAGAATTGATTTTTGGGCCAGCATTGGATGGTGAGTCCCCTGATAGTGAGGTTCCTCCCTTTTATATCAGTTTGAGATTGCATGAATATGTTTTGCACAATGCTATGTTCGATTCAGGTGCCTCGCACAATTTGATGCCGAAGGCGATCATGGAGAAGCTGGGGTTAGAAATTACAAGGAAATATCATGATTTGTATTCATTTGATTCCAGTCATGTGAGATGTATCGGGCTCATCAAAGATTTGATTGTTAGCTTAGACCAAATTCCAGCGAAGAATGTCTTGATGGATGTGGTTGTGGCGGACATTCCTCCACGTTTTGGTATGCTACTTTCAAGATCTTGGGGGGCTAAGTTGAAGGGTACTCTACAGTTAGACTTTTCTTATGCTACAATTCCAGTCTTTGGTCAGATGAGAAAGATATATCGATAGCAAAGGATGAAATACATGATCACCAGCAAAGAGAAGCCAATCAATCATCCTATAAATTATGTACATACAGATTTAGAGTCATTTGTTTTATTTGCTGATAGTTTTAATGATCTAGATAGTCAGTTAGTTCAGGCGGAAGATATACCAGAGATCACTGAGAATTTTAGAGAAGCTCTGCAAAAAGAAAGAGGAGAAAAGCAAGCTACTATGGAGCAAACAGTTGAAGATAATGGTCAGCAAACAGAAAAAACAGAGCTAACACAATTTCAACACTTGGAGGAAGATGAAGATGGTATTTGGACCATGGATTTTGATGGCGCAGTAGGTAGTGATGGTGCTGGTATTGGTGTGTGGATTCGAAGTCCCTTTTCCGTTCAAGACAAAGTTCCAAGCAAGGTGAGAGTGTGTTCCTATAAACTAGCATTTGATTGTTCAAATAATGAGGCAGAATATGAGGCTCTCATTGCTGGCCTTAAGATTCTTAGAAAGCTGAAAGCGAAGAAGATTGCAATCTATGGTGATTCAGAGATGGTGATCAAGCAAGTTAAGGGTGGGTTTTAGGCCAAGCATCCTCGCATGAGGGATTATCGAAATGTAGTCTTAGATATTTTGAAGTTATTTTCTGATCATACATTGACATGTGTGCCTCGCATACAAAATGGTGTTGCTAATGGACTTGCTAAGGCAGCAAGCAATTTAAAAATTCCAATGAATTCTAGCAACAAGTTTGAGATTCATGTGAAACACCGTCCCACCGTTCTAGACAATCAGCGATGTTGGCAAGTATTTCAAGATGATGAAGAGATTAATCAGTTTCTGCAAAATAAGGGTAATTTCAAAGATATCTCAATAGATATTGAACATGATGATGATAGTGATAATACTCAAGTAAATCAAATGGAAGTGCTGCAACTTAAAGATAACATTGTTCCTAAGGGATTGATTCCTTTAGAGGAGTTGTTTGACCAAGACGATGTGGCCCGCAAACCGACATTGAGACCAACTGAAAAAGGTGTTGAATAAGTAAACATTGGGACAGCTGAGAATCCCAAGAGGGTAAAGCTATCAAAGTCATTGTTACCAAAGGTAAAAGAAGACTATGTGAAATTGTTATCTTTATTTTCTGATTTTTTTGCATGGGATTACTCAGACTTAAAAACATATGACACAAATATCATTCAGCATGCTATTCCTATTAAGTCAAATCAGAAGCCTTTTCGTCAAAAGTTGAGGAGGATCAATCCTAAGATGCTACCATCAATTGAAAAAGAGGTAAACAGATTGTATAAGTCAGGAATCATTGTGCCTATCCAATTTTCAAATTAGGTATCAAACTTGGTGCCCGTAAGAAAGAAAACAGGTGAGATATGTTTATGTATTGACTTCATAAATTTGAATAAGGTGTCCTTAAAAGACAATTATCCGCTGCCAAAAATGGACCATATATTGCAGTGAGTAGTTGGAGCATCAAGGATGTCACTACTCAACGGTTATTTAGGATACAATCAAATTCTAGTGCATGAAGATGACCGTGACAAGACAACATTCACCACTCCATGGGGAACATTTCATTATGCAAAGATGCCGTTTGGTTTGAAAAATGCAAGAGCCACCTTTCAGCGTGCAATGGACATGGCTTTCGCCAATGAGAAAGATGTATTTTTAGTTGTTTATCTTGATGACTTAACTGTGTTTTCAAATTCTGATGAGGAACATTTGTATCATTTGAAAATTGTTTTCCAAAAGTGCAGAAAATATGGCATTTCGTTGAATCCTAAAAAGAGTCTTTTTGCCATGGATGAGGGAAAACTTCTTGGCCACATCATATCTAAAGACGGCATCCGTGTGGACCCTGCACGTGTTGAAGCCATTCAGCAAATTGAAAAGCCCCGGAACAAGAAAGAAATACAGTCCTTTAATGGTAAACTGAATTTTCTGCGTTGCTTCATTGCAAATCTAGCGGAGCATCTTAGAGAAATCACGAGCATGCTGAAGAAGGACAGTCAGGTAAAGTGGACCGAAGAGGCGGTGAAATCATTTAATTTAGTGAATTTAGCTCTTTCTTCAGCTCCTATTTTGATCAGCCCAGACTACACGCAGGATTTTATTTTGTTCTCATTTGCTTCTGAGCACACTTTGGCAGCTGTATTAATGCAGAAGAGGGAAGGTGTTGAAAAGCCCATTGCTTTTTTCAGTCGGAGCATTGAAATATAACATCATTGAGAAGAAAGCACTTGCGCTTGTAAAGGCCTTGAAGGATTTCCGTGTGTATATATTGCATTCCCATATTCTAGCTTATGTTCCTAATGCAACAGTTAAAGATATTTTAGTACAGGCAGATCCAGAAGGCAAACAGGGTAAGTGGATTGCTGCGTTGTTAGAGTATGATGTAGAGATTAAACCCACCAAGCTGATCAAAGGTCAAGGACTCACCAAGTTAATGGCTGAAACGAATTTGCAAGTTCTACACATAAATTTGATTTCTGCCATGTCTGATGAAGACGAGGAGAATTCATCCGTTCAGGTATCTGAAATGTTTATTTCCTCTCCTTGGTACGCTGACATTTTATATGTACTTCATCATTTGTCTTCACCTCCCGGGATGCCTAGAAACAGAAGTAGAACATTGAAATTGAAAGCTGCAAAATGCTGCATACTAGATTCAGCATTGTTTTGGAAAGACCCTGGTGGAATGTTACTGAATTGTTTGGTAGAGGAGGAGGCCAAAAGAGTTGTGGAAGACTTTCATAGAGGGGACTATGGAGGTCATCTGTTTTGGAAGACCAAAACAAACAAGATTCTAAGGGCAGGATATTATTGGCCTTCATTATTTTCAGATGTATATAAGGATGTTAAAAATTGTCACGAATGCCAAATTTTTGAAGGGAAGAAGAAACTTCAGCCTTTGCCTCTCAAACCAATTGAAGTTAGCACACCTTTTCAGTAGTGGGGATTGGATTTCATTGGGGAAATTCATTCGGCATCATCAGGACAGCATCGATGGATATTGACAGCCACAGACTACTTCACAAAATGGATTGAAGCAATTCCTACTCGACAAGCTACGAATGCGGTAATTATTTCTTTTCTTGAAACCAACATTTTGTCACGTTTTGGATGTCCAAGTAAGTTAATCACATATAATGCAGCAGCGTTTAAGTCAAAAAGGATGGTTGAGTTTTTCTATAAGTACAATATTAGCTTGGGACACTCAACCACATACCACCCTCAAGGAAACGGATTGGCGGAGTCATCTAATAAATCTTTGGTCAATATCATTAAGAAATTGTTGGAAATTAGTAAAAAGGGTTGGCACAAGAAGTTGATAAATGCACTATGGCCTGATAGGGTGAGTCAGAAAAATTCTATTGGCATGTGTCCTTTCGAGTTGGTGTATGGAACAGACACAGTTTTTCCTACTTCGCTCGCTGTCTCGGTAGTCAAATTGCTTTAGGAAGCCAGTAGTGAGGAAGATCCTATGCAGAGAAGGATTAATCAAATGATTCATTTACCGCAGACACGGGAGGAGGTATTTCAAAATACTTTCAAGTTGCAGGAGCACATAAAAACGATTTATGATAGGAAGGCAAAAGCAGACACATTTTAGCTATAGATGAGGTAGTTTTGAGATGGGATGCTTGACATGAAGACAAGGGAAAGCATGGAAAATTTGAAAATTTATGGAAGGGTCCTTACAAGATTGCAGCATATCGTGGCCAAAACGCTTTCCTTCTCAAAGAAATGAATGGAGATGAATGTCCTGGAGGGCCGATTAATGGTCAGCTGTTAAAGAGATACTACTTCTGAGTATTTTCTGCTCATTTTATCATCATTGTACATATCATTTTACTTTTGTTCTATTGCACATGTAAACTAACTTATCATCTTCAGCCTGGGGCCCGAGGTGAAGGCTATAATTCTGAAAATGAAGGTTAGTTAGTCTAAGTTTGTCAAGTCAGTTGTCTCAAATTTTTAGTTTGGAGTCTAGTTTGGTCAAAGCGGTTTTTGGTTTTTTAGTCAAATTCTCAAGATTTTGCGTTGGAATAATGACTCCATCGCCCAATGGATGAAGGAACTATCTATCTCTTACAGAGATCTGCGGTTCTTAGCATCTCCAAGGAGCTACCATCCCCATTGGAGCCAATGTTAGAGTCAGTCTAGTTATCCCTCCGTCAGAGATCAAAGCTCTTTTTGCATTTCATGATTAGGTGTCCCATCAGTTTTGATCAGTTGCATTTCGTTAGGCATGCCATAACTCTGACGGAATGGTTTGTGTCACTCATTCCCCTCGTGCATGGCACTGCTAGTTTAGGTTTAATCATAAAGCTTCAAAGGTCATTTACAATCATGTTTTAAATTTTAGGTCTTAGGTCTAGGGTTGAGTCAATTTTGTTTTTGAAAAGTCTTAGAAGACCAGCAGGCCAGAGGGATGTCTTTGATAAATAATCACTTCAATCATTTTCATCATTGTACAGATAAAGTATGACTTCCCTTAAAAACTCCGTTTTGAAGATAAGTCGTCGTCTCATTTTTGTGAAAATTTTCAAAAAACTTCAATCCTTGAAACGTCCAAGCGCAGCTTTGGTCTCCTTTTCCAGAGCATATCAGAGCTATCCCTGCAAAACATTATCAGAGAAAATCACTATTTCAACCAATTTTAAGGAGGAAACCAAAAAGGTTAGAGTCTATTAATTTTGAAAAAGTGTCAATGACAAAACATAAGAAAATGGGTCATTGATCAAGCAAAAATAAAAAAGGAGTCTATATGAAGATATTTCACCTCATTTGCAACCCATTCCACATTCCAAGGGTGAAGAGCAAAGTTCCAAAGAAATTTTGTGATTTTGTGAGCAAATTGGGCCATTTCTAGGGTGCGCGGCGCATCAGGGGCGTGCAGCACATCAGGCGACAAAACACAGTGATAATTTGCACGTGTGCGGTGCATCAAGCACATTGGGTGAAGCGCACAGCGCACTGGGGTTTATGCCCAAACTTTGTCCAAGAAAACACTAAAATGCATCCTCTCAAGAATAAATTCATAGGTAGGCTTATATCCATGGCTCATTCTTGGTTTTGAAAGTTTTATGTAAAGGATTATGATATATTTTCCATGGAAAATCAAGTGTAAAAACCCTCCTTTTTCCATCAAATTGCTGTAAGAATTTGAATGCCAAAATAACTGTTAACCAAGGTTCTCATGTTTTCCTATTTCCTTTTGTTTCCCATCCCCTATATTCACCATTATTTTCCCCAATAATTCCTCATAAACCCTACACTACCCTCCCTCAAATCTTAATCCCTCCCTTCTATTACAAACACATAATCCCTACCTCTTCACAAAACCCTAAAAATTCAAGATTTCCATGTACCTTCCCTTCTCTAAATTCCTTGTTTTATTTCCATTTTCCCCATTTCCCTAATGTTTTCCCTTTCCTAACAATTCCCTTGTACATTTGTGTCCCCTTGGTCACAGCATTTCGAGAAAAAGAAAAAGTCTACAGTCAATTTCGCACACAGTTGTATATCAGCATATATATATTCTAGCTATCTTGTTTCTAAAGAACATGTCAGAGACCGAGTCAGTATATGAGCAGGAATATGATAGTGATTCTACGCCAGAGGTAAATGTGCCAAATTTGCCACGGAGGTATCACAAAGGTGGCAAAAGTGGACAGCATGTTAGGGAGGAGCCTACTTCTTTGGCTCAATTACAAGCTTGCTCACTTGCAATGGATTGTTTTCGACGCCAGTCATGTTTCCAATATTGTGAGATGATCTCACAAACTCAGCATCATCGGGAACTATTCCATCTATTTGTCCTTAATCTACACGATGGTCATGTAAACCTTGCCGGAGTGAACTTTACCTTATCACCCGAGACTATTGCTCAGGCCACCAAGATACCAAATGTAGGGGAGGAACGGAGCAAATGCCAGATGCTAGACAGATATTACTATGAGCCATATATCAAGCCCAGGTATATCAGACACTTGAGCGCAGCTTTTCCTTTCAGATTCATGAAAGATGAGTTTCCACCGTTAATGAAACTCATCATTTGGTATTTCAGCTGTGAGGGCAGATTCTCACGTCTCTATGCGTACCATGTCCGTTTGTTGATGCATTTCACAAGGGTACGTATGATGAACATTCCGTTTTTCATGTGTCATAACATAGAGAGGATGGTGCCTTTAGTACAAAGGAAGAGCCCGGCACATCATCATAGGAGCATATATCATTATGCATTGATCAAAATCATAGTGATGCATCAGTTGGCACAGCAGGGTATTACTTGGGAGGATTTCATCTCCCGTGATTACTTTTCCGCGCTACAGCCTCCTCCAGAGATAGTTCATGATGAGGGAGGGCCTTCACAGCAATTTGACATTCCTGAGACCGAGCATGTCGATGCTCCAGTATATGTGACATATCAGAGAGGCCATAGGGCCTTATTTGCATCTGCACGACGAGTACTATCTCCACCCGGGGTGGAAGGGGTCTCGTTGACATCATCAGCACAGCGAGCATTATCTCCACATCATGTAGAAGGGGTCTCGCCTCCGTCTTCAGCACAGGTACAGATTCAGGATAGGGGCAAGAGACCCATGTTTGATGAGGGTCCTTTAGGAGGTCAGGATATGGGTATCATTGATGTTGATGCTAGCTCGCCTAACTCGGAGCTCAAGGAGATCATCCGAGAGCAAAGGGCCGAGAATGATTCACTACAAAAGAAATTGCATATGGCTAAATGGGTGATCAACTACTTGGAGCAGCGCAATAAACAGTTGGAAGATGAGCATGAACTTTATGAGCTGCGGAAGATCCAGGAAGACCGGGAATTGGCCCGAAGGAGACCCGGTGATTTGACACCTATTGATCGAGAATCAATGCTCATCTGCGTAAACACTCATTTGGAGAAGTTTTTGGCAAAGGAAAATAGGGACAAAGACATGCTTCGTCACATGAAAACTCACTATTGGGCTCGCATGCATGTTTGCAAAGCGAAAATGAAGATCCTCAAGAGGCGTTTGAGCAAAGCGCTAAAACAAAGGAAAAGGCCCGATCCACTTCGAGTTTTGGCCGAGGCTTCGTTAGTTGAGCATGATACATGATGGAGGATCTTCACTCCAAATTTGGCCAAATTCGGAGAAAATTTTGTCGTTTCAAAATTTTTGGCTTGCAAAACAGGTTTTTTGGCTCTACGCGTAGCGTGCAGCGCGCGACCCATAAGATGGGGAGGTCCAAATCACAAATGGCTTATATTTTTGGATTTGGCATGATGAAATACACATGATTAGCCATTGCCAAGGCATTTCATCAAGTTCTGGGTGACCAAAAGGCTCAAAAACATCATGAAAATCACCTTTCTGCCACGTTTTGCACCAGCAGGAAGTACTTCTGGGAGAATGCACGTTTGGAGGGTCAAATGGACACCAAATTGGAAAATGCCACTTGGGTTAGAAAGTAGACATCTAGGGCTGTCCAACAAGCCAACCGGAGCTCAATTTGAATGTCGGGAAGTGCCCCAAAAGTAGGTGGCAAGGTGTGCGGTGCACAGGGTTCAGGCGCGCAGCGCACAGGGTTTTTTCGCACAGTTTTCGTCCTCAGCTCAACAAATGAAGCCAGTTTTACGAATTTTGACTTGTGATGGGATTTTTCACCCTTCTTGATGTAATTAATGGAAATTTATGTTGATTTGACACTTATTTACCATTCTAGATGATTCATTCATAAAATAGCAAAAATTTAATGAATGAATTGGTTTCCTAGCTTATAGAGGCAAGTTGTTTTGACTACCTAGATTGTAGTGCTTTGTTTAGAATTGGTTGAAACAGCTCCTAGGATGATGAGCTCAACCCCTAGAGGCAAGGGAATGTGTTGGATTGCCTATATTATGTATTTTCTTAGTCATTTTCAAGGTTGGACTCTTGGGAATAGCTTGACACTCTATTGTACATATCTTATCTGCATTTTTGGCAAAGGAAAGACCAGGGTTTTGCAACATTATTTGGGATTCATGTGGCTTTATGTCTTGATGGTGTGTTTCTTTCAGTACTTGTAAGTTGTGTATGTGTACTGCTTTCCTTCTTTAATATTCTGCAATTGAACAAATGAAGTGTTAAGGTAGAATCCATAAATTTGCTATGCTCTGCCTTTAAATTTGTTTAATTTTCCATGTTTTCATATGTTTAAGGAGAGCCCTTGAAAGTATCTTTCTCTCCTTAACCTCTCACCAGTCGGATCTATCCATTCAATCACTTTAAAGGCATCAAAACAATCGCCTATCTTGCCCCAAGTAGACCTCTGCAAAAGTTGTGCCTCATCCCCGCACCCAAAATTGCCTTTCCCTTGAATTCAACAAAACCTCAAACTTGTACTTCATACCTAGCCTAAAATTAGTCATCAATTCAGTCATCTCGAGCCTCTTTGATTACCTTTTGCTAAGATTGACTCGGAGAGAGCCCTCTCCTGTCCTCGTAGGGCTAGCTACGAGGTTGAGCGTGGTTTGATGTAGCCTTGAGTTTTACCTTATTTCAGCCTAAGGTAGATTTGAGCACTAACAATATATATAGCTAATTTTTTTATGTCATCTTCAATATGTCCAGACATAATGCTCAATCTATAAAATTCTTCTATATACTCCTTAATAGATATCTCTTTCTGCTTTAAATTTTGCAATTGCTTAAAAAGATTCAAATGGTAGTCTTTAGTCAAAAACTTGGCTTTCATTTTACTTACCATTTTGTCCCATTGCTTGATTTTGGATTTCCCTTTCCTCGTTCTTGCTGTCTGTACCTCATCCCACCAGATAGCCACATGAACCTTCAACTCGGTGACTGCAAATTTCACCATCTTCATCCCTTCAATTTCTTCATAATAAAATTATTGATCTAAGCACCTGATCCAATCCATTAGTTCCTCTATGTTCATACTTCCTTCATACATAGGGATCTCCACTTTAGTTCTTCCTTTGACTTTCGCCATCATCTTGATGACTTGAGTAGTTTCATTGTCTTCCTCTTGTTCCTCTTCAACAAATTCTTCTAAAGAGCTCTCATCTCCCTCATCAGGTGCTATTCTCTGGGCTATCTCAATCATCTCCATTCTCGCACGCAACTTCGTACCTCTTCCAGTAGTACTGCATTTGCCTCAGGTCTTCCTTGACCAATACCTCTCCTTGATGGCATTTTCACTGCAACAACCCCCTCTTCTACTCTGATACCAAAAAATGGTGCAGGAAGAAATAATGGCACAATAATAAAAGAGTTTTAGATCAATATGTCCCACAATCACCCTGTGATCCCATTTTACACTATAACTCGATATTTAGCCCTTTTTCGAAATACATTGGAAAAACCCACAAAAACATTAATCTTTACCATTTGTATTGGCGTGCCTATCGTACATAGGAGTCAAGGCACAAAGTGTTGCTGATCGTTGATCTGGAGCTACGAGATCTGATGGTCCAAATCAAGTCACCCTATCGTAATCGGTAGTCAAAAGGCTTGCACTATTGGTGCTTTCTCTTGGACGGAGATCTGATGTGATATCGCATATCACTATCAACGATCGTAATGTATCACTTTACACCTTACTACTCCTGCTCTAAAACATTAATGCGATATGTCGGGGATCGCATATCACCAAGGGTCGAGGACGGGACTTGCCACATGTTGAATGGTTTGAGTGATGCGATATATATATATATGTGAATTACTGGACCCGATAAGTCCCAAGATAAACCTTTATATTATTTCACGTCCGATTTGCCGAATTGACTAATTGTTTTGCGTTAATTCCCTGTGTAAATGGGATTTCCGCTTGCGGACCCAAACTACACCAAGTCTATCTTAAATGTCGGGATTTCCACTATGAATATAAAAACGCGGGACTAGAATCAAAGTATTTAAATACAGAGAAATTAAATCAACGTTCAAAGTCTCCACGAGATGTTCAAATGATAATACACGCAATATTATTTTATTCACCATAAATACATTACAGAGTCTCGACTTGAGGCCAAATACACAAATAATGACCTTTATCTTCAAAAGAAATGCAATCCACACACACTCTATGCTCTCGCTTCCCTCAAAAATCCTCTCTCCTCTCGCTCATTACATTTTCTTTCATTTTTATCACTCGATAAACACTTTAACAATATCTAACAACAAATCTCTATTTTTAATAGATCTAATAGCAATCTTCTGATTCCTAGCTCTATGCTAACAATCCCTATCTCTGAATCTAAAATAATATAGTCTCTAACTTATTACAATGATGAATTATAAAAAATTTCTTGAGAGATCAAAGCCTCTCAGTAAAAACCGATCTTGACCCATCAGTCAATGAATTTCAACCTGTTTAGTCACAACATGTGAACAAGTTTTTGCATTGCTAGCTAATCCCGATGCTCCTGCATCAAAAAGTAAAGAACAACAAGTAAAACTACTCTAATTGTTTAAAATGAAACAAAATAATTTCAAGAAAGCTAGAACAAAGTCAAACCTCTTCTATTATGCATGGTAAACTAACTTACAACTCAAAGAGAACATTCAAAGAATAAACCCTAATTGTATAAAAGATAGCAATTGTCAGGCCAAGAGTAACTCCAGGAAAACTAATGCATTTATTCGTTTAACCAGCTATCTAATATATACGAGAATGTGATTGTTCAGTTCATCTTCTCGATGACTGTTCACATTCAGTTCCCCAATCACTGAGGATTAGGTGTCAACATTCCCCCCCTTAATCTGAAGGGATCTTGGTGAGTCCAAGCATCGTTCTGAATCTTTCAAGCTTTTCTCTTCCAAGTGCTTTGGTGAAGATGTCTGCAATTTGCTCATTTGTGGAACAATGGCGGAGATGGATTGTTTTGGCCTCAATGATGTCGGATCAAATGATATTTAGTATTGATATGCTTTGTACGATCATGGAACTTTGGCTTCTTGGCCAACTTTATTGCAGAGGTGTTGTCAATCATGAGTGGAGTGGATTTTACTTGTTTCACCTGCAAATCTTCAAGAATTTTTCTGAGCCACACAATTTCTTTTGTTGCTTCAGCTGCTGTCACGTATTCTGCTTCTGTTGTGGAATCTGCTGGAACTAATTGTTTGCGTGATCTCCAAGAGACAGCTCCTGATCCAAGACTCATAGCATATCCTGAAGTAGATACTCCAGTTTCTTTGTCTCCATCGAAGTCTGAATCAGAGTATCCAATCAAGCTGAAGTCATCCACCTGTGTATACTTGATTCCTAGGTCTTGAGTTCCCTTCAAGTACCTTAGAACTCTTTTTGCAGCAGACCAATGTCCCTCACAAGGCTTTTGCATAAACCTGGAGAGGATTCCAACAGCAAATGAAATGTCTGGTCTGGTAGTAGTGAGGTAGATGAGACTTCCTGCAAGTTGTCTATACTTTGTTGCATCCTCAAATTCCTTTCCTTCAATATATGTGAGCTTTAAGTTTTGTTCCATTGGAGTAGAAAGAGGATTGCACTCTGTCATGCCAAATCTGTTTAACAAATCTCCAATGTATTTCTTTTGAGAAAGAAATATGGACTTTGGATGTTGGGTTACTTCAATGCAAAGATAGTAATGAACATAGCCCAAATCAGTCATTTCAAAACTTTTCCCCAATTCCTTCTTTATGGATGCAATATAACTTTCATTGTTCCCTGTCATTAAAAGATCACCTACATATACCACAAGATATACAACTATTTTGCCAACTTTCTTGACAAATAAAGTTGCATCATCAAGATCAAAATGATTGAAGTTGAGTTTCAGAAGATGCTCAGTTAGTTTTCATACCAGGCACGTGGTGCTTGTTTGAGGCCATACAAGGACTTCACAAGTTTGCATACTTTATGTTCATGTCATTTCACAACAAATCCTTCAGGCTGGGACATAAAAACATTCTCTTTTAGATCTCCATTCAAGAAGGCAGGTTTTACATCCATTTGATGGACTTTCCAACCATTCTGAGCTGCTAGTGCAAAGAGTGTTCGGATGGTGGCCCATTTTGCTGTGGGGGCAAAAGTTTCCTCATAATCGAACCCTTCCTTCTGTGCAAAACCTTTTTCCACAAGCCTAGCTTTGTGCTTGTCAAGTGAGCCATCAGCTTTGTACTTGTTTTTGTAGACCCACTTGCAGCCAATTGGTTTGTTTCCGAATGGAGGATCAACCAGCTTCCAAGTGTCGTTCTTTATGAGGGCATCATACTCCTTTTGCATTGCTTCTTTCCATTCATCATGAGAAGCAGCTTTTTTAAAGGAAGTTGGTTCAAAATCTGTAGACAAGTTCAATTCACAATCATAAGAAACATCCATATCAATAGGTGAATTAGAGTCATCTACATCACCTCCATTTTGTCGATTTGCATTTATGGTTCCTGTTTTTCCAATTTCATCAGGATGAACACTTTCAAGTGTCTTTGTCAGCCACTTTGGGGGACCTTTCTGAGATGGTCCAGGCTACTCTGTTGATTAAGTTGGGAGTGAACCAAGATTGAGTCTCCCAATTCTATCAATTACATCACTTAAAGCATCATCCGTTGTTGGAGTTTCAGACGGGGGA